>JAZEWU010000012.1:8729264-8745176 GCA_036362915.1 Geotria australis
TGCCGGGATAGGCTCCGGCTCACCGCGACCCTGTGTAGGATTAAGCGGTTTCTGAAAATGGATGGATGGGTTTGCTTTACTGAAGTTGCTTTATGCAAGCTCTCAATTATAAGTACTACGTTACGGTCTCTAAAAACAATGGTTATGAGGTTCATAACATTTTAGTGCTGTTCACACTCAGTATGAATGAAGAGTAAAATTCAATACATTCACTCGCCATTTTTTGACTGCGCTCTCAACATCACGTTGAAGATATTTGAAATGTGTGACTGTAATCTGTGCAACGTCTTAACGGTTTGATTTCATTACATATATCACACTTTTATAACGTGCTACCTTTGTGTTCGAGGACGTGGTTTATAGTGCGAGGTGCTCGTTGGTACAGAGCTTACAGACTTTTGAGTTCAAGGTTAAAAGTTTCCCGGATATCTCCCTAACACACGGTGGGGAAATGACAAGAAAGTAATTCCCCTCCAAGGGGACATTGTGCCTTCTGTCCTCTGCTTCCTCTTGGACACTCAAGTCGGTCCCAGCTCACTCCGACCAATTTTCTTATTGATGTTATGACCAATTTTCGAAATAAAATTCCCCAAAGACGGTAATAATTGAATCCCTCATTCATTTTTCCTGCAAGATAGAAATTGCTGTCATTGCCAAAACTTTTTTTACGTAACCTCTTTAGTGCACAACAGAAACAATGGATTGGGGTGCTGGGGGGATGACTGCTTCCGCCCTCAAACCTTTGGTCAATTGGGGGACAACCCATATGGTGTGACCATTCTATTAATAACCTCTTTGGGCCTCCCTTCGGTGCTTGACATATGTCCACATAGCTGCTTAGCCCCCTTCAGACCGTGCCACTATGTGGCAGAAAGTTCTGGCTTCAGGTCACCCGTACAGTCAAATGTTTATCACGTGCTCGTTTAAAAATTCACGACTCGATTCATGATGGTTGCTCTCTCCCTCGCGAGGGACAGAGGGAGATCGCTCGACAAGGTCATCCCTAAAGAACAGCTCCGAAGAGCAACCATCAAAATCACTTTTATAATTCCGACCACATCGAGTATATCCTTGACACATGACATTGTCACGTGCAGTAGTAACACGGTGTCACAAGTGTTGGCCAAAAAGAAATACCAGATTTTAATATTTAATTGCAGAAAGCTGTGTTGTTATTATATGACCTACTTTAGTAAAAGCGATTTAAAAATGTAAATTATTATTGTTTACTGGGCGGCACGGTCAGCATCGCTGCATGTTCTCCCCGTGTCCGCGTGGGTTTTCGCCGGGCACTCCGGTTTCCTCCCACAGTCCACATTACATGTTGCTCCATAGGTTAATCGGCCCGCAGACTAAATCGCCCCCGGTGCCATGTGATGGACTGGCGTCCCATCCTGGGTATAGCCCTCCCTTGCGCCCTGTGTCTGCCGGGATAGTCTCCGGCTCACCGCGACCCTGTACAGGATTAAGCAGGTTTCTGACAATGCATGGATGGATGGATTGTTGTGAACCGATTGACGGCTGGTCGTTCATTTCTGCCGTTGCGCGACGCGGGGGCAGGGACTCTCTTCGGTCTGCGCCACTTCTCGTGAGTTGCTCCACACGGAGCGCTGTCCGAGCAACGGCGTCATCAATCCACACTCTTCTGGGTCCGACCTCAGCCTCGCTTTCCTGGGACCGAGCCTTGAATTACCACCATCATTGGCCACAACCGAGAGGAATGATCCCACCGGTGACTGGTGTGGCTGCGTTCTTTAACCGATATGCTCAATGCAACCAATCAAATTACTGCGAATTGTACGGAATTATTGCCGTTCTCTTCGCGGCCCTTGTGCAGCGCTTTGTGACCCTCGGGTGAAAGGCGCTTTATATAATGCTATTATTATTATAAATGCTATTATTATTATGAAATAACCTAGATATTCATGTGCCTAGTAGTAGCACTGTCACTGATTTAGCCACGCTGGCAAAGTCCACGTTTTGCCAGATCGACTGGTGACCACATATGTCTTTTGCATATTTAATTCTGATCATATTTTCGCAAAAATAGGAACATTTTACGCAATTTTTCATATACATAATTCAGTCTTATAAGAGCTCGTACAATTAAAGTAACTGGTGATTTGTGATGTGGGGGTCATCATTTGTTCTTCACACGCATGGGAAAAGCTTCCACTCTGTATTCACACCCACTCTGGCCAAACCCATTCCTCACTCTCTTTAGCAGGCAGATCTATATGGGCACTCATTCACAAGACACAATTCATCTCAGGAATAATCACTCATCCTCACATTACCTCTGCCTAAATCTTGAAACCATTGTTAAAAAGGCGGTTCTTATTGATGCATATCACTTGCATATGTGTTAGGCTCACAGCCTTTTTAACTATCCTCCTACATTAATGTAATTGTCCAAGCTTAAGACAAATACTTAGAGGATCGATTGCAAAACATTCAATCTGGCCACATATATCATATAAAATCTCAGCTGACCTGGTTGCCCTTGGAATGCATTCGTGCCACCCTGGGCCCTGTCTACCCTAAGAGTGCCTACCCTAAGACCGCTGCGGTGCCCTCTCACCTCTCCCGTGTGTCTCCCTGTCCTCACCTCCACTCTTTACCTTTCAACCCCCTCGCATCTTGAGATCCGTTCGCGTCGATTGGATTTGTTGTTCGTGGCGATGTTGGAAACTGTCCACGTCACGGGTGTTGATTGTTCGCACAGAAA
Source organism: Geotria australis (assembly GCA_036362915.1). NCBI lineage: Eukaryota > Metazoa > Chordata > Hyperoartia > Petromyzontiformes > Geotriidae > Geotria > Geotria australis. Next base: position 8,731,993 of record JAZEWU010000012.1, read on the forward strand.
AACAAAACAGATTCTGAATCAACTAACATATGCCAAGGTACAAAGTGCATTGATGAAAGACCAGACACGGCCACGGCTAACTCCCAAACAGAATTAGCCCCTATTGGTAGGCATCCAATTATAAAACAACAAATGTTCTATTTCAAAAAACAAGCCGGTAACATGCTACCTTTCATTTGACCAGAGAAGACCTAGCTATCCTTCAAAAAGCAATACACAGCAAATTCACGTCTTTTTTTTGTATTCTCCTGGGCAGGCGCTCTGCAGGCAATTCTGTCAATCATCAGTCAGCCAATGACAAGCGTAAAAGCAAACTACCTCATATGCCTCAATATGCTCAGAGAGGAAATATATACCCACGAGCATGCAGGCTTTCATGGTAGAGGTGGGTTATTGATGGGCGAAGCTGCATGTCAATTGCGTGCATCACTTTTCCTAATTTCCCTCTATGACCAGCGTGCAGGACAAACGATGGCTCTGCTGGATTTTTATGGCAGAAAACAAGCCGTAAAGGGAGCCCCTGCTGACTGCCTTCTCGGTTCAACAAGGAACGATTGCGTTATTCTTGATCACTTTCAAGGGACTTAAAAACACTTACATTCTGTTATCATTATTGGGTGGCAATAGTTGTATGTGCCGTGACTCAGTAGCGCGGTGAGTAGCGTTGCCGCCTCACAGCAAGAAGCGCCGGGTTTGATTCCCACCTCAGACGCCTTTCTGTTTGCACATTTTCCCCAGGTCCGCGTGGGTTTTTGCCGGATACTCCAGTTTCCTCCCTCAGTCCAAAGATATACTCCCTAGGTTAACTGGCCCGCTGACTAAATTGCCCCGGTACCTTGTGATTGACTGGCGTCCCATCCTAGTTATGGCCCTGCTTTGTACTCTGTGTCTGCCGTCTTTGGATCCAGCTCCAAAGACAAAAAGACAAAGATCCCCCGTGTAGCCTTGACAGACTGTAGGGTCAAGTGCCGTTAGCGAGCACCTATGAAGGCCGACACGGCACATGAGGGGGTGGGTGACCAGCACCACGCCCGGCCGCCTTTGTCTCCCTAGTGGTGATGTTTTCACACCGCACTAGGTACTAATTTGAGGCTGAGTCGACCTAGGGGAGGCCCAGGACCGGTTCGGAAAACCGTCACTGTTGTTGGCCGTGAGTGGGATTCGAACTCGGGTCGCCAGATTTGTAGCCCAGCGCGCTAACCACTGGGCCACACGCTCCCCATAATAAATGTAGGTCACTACGCGTTTCACGGTAAAATAAAAACCTCTTTCAAACGTTCACCTTCAAAGTACTGTATATATTATTTTTTAGACTCACTTTTCTACGCCCATTCCTGCCTTACTTTCTCTTAAAGTAATATACGTAAGAGTCCTGTAGTATACCTCATAACAACATTTGTACGCAAAATATTGCATTACAACAATGTGGCTTTCACAAACATTAAGTCGGTTTTTTTTGTTTTGACCTAGTTACTACTTTTCGCGATGTTTCAATCCAGTCCTCGGTCTTACATGTTCGATAAGACAAGATAACGACAATGCGCATTGACGGTCATGTTGTTGGAATGGCCAGCCAGTACCTACTTAAAATGATATACAGTTGAGGAACCAAACGCATATAATAATATAATTTGTTACTAAAACTACAGAGCAACATTACTCTGGGTAGTAGGGTGGCAGAGTGGTAACATCTGCGCCTCACTTAAAGAAGGTTTTGCGCGAGGTGGTTCGATTCCCGCTTCGGATGCCTTTCTGTGCAGAGTTTGTCTGTTCTCCTCCTGTGCTGAGTGTTTTTACTCCGGGTTCTCTGGATTGCTCCAATAACTAATAATAAAAAATAATAATATTCATTGATTAAAACATCGCTGTATTGTTCGATTAATGGCGTTAATCATTTATTAATTGCCCAATACCATCGTAATGTGCAGGACGGTGTCTGGCAAATGTTTGCGCTGGTTATGGCTGCCTTCCCTCTCCCCGCCTGTCTGCAATTTCCTCGCGCTGCTGAGTCGTTCTCTCTTCGACCAAATTCCTTTGACATTGAATTGAATTGGTAAACTAAGTATTTAAATGATTACTATACATAGCTGTACTATGATTATTTTGCTATACCATATTTGCTTCTTGTTATCAACGTGTAAACTTATTCCAACAGTATATATATTTTTGTAAAGCCTCTCGGGAAAAATCTAGTCATTGCATAAGTGCTGCCTTCTGTTCGTTTACATGTAAGTGTTTCCTTGAAAATGACGAATGCATGAAGAGAGTTGTTTAAAGGGGAACTTTAATTCACACATTTAAATATAAAAAGTAATTAGTGCTATATCGGAATCTCCCAAATTATATTTTGAAGGTTCATTTGAACAAGCTACGTCAATGGTAAGTGGGAATAAGGATACAGTGACATTATTTTTAAGGGTATGGTTTCAAGTGTCCTATGGTAAAAGCTTACCTCGCCTTGTCTAGTAGACTGCTGGTGGCTGAATTGTATGCCTATTATACGGACGTTTAATATTCCATCAATAATTCAGAAAGGGTAAAATACATTTTTGAAATGTTCAATATGAATAAGATATATTTTAGACTCCACTTCAATTAACAATATCACGATTTAAGCCAATGTCCAACTGTCACATGTTTATCTCAAGTTAATATCTTAACCATTTATCACCCAAGGCTACATTTTTACTTTTAACGAATGATAAGCCTGACAACCTTTTGGAAGACCTACCACTAGTATTTTACCATAATTAATTCTGCAAATAAAAAAAACCCCGTGTGTAGTGTGTCGTTGCGTGCAAATTGATGAAACTTTGTATTACACTCGTGTCATTTATCAGCAGTGTTTGAAAAAAGTAAGAAAATCTTTTCTCTCTGAAAACAAATCGAGTACTTAATTTTCAGAAAAATTATCTGTTACTTTAAAAAATATTGTCTTTTTTTGACATGCTACTTGATGTCTACGCCAGCATCTACAGAAATGTGCGTTTGCTTCCAACAACAAAATGTACCCTGCTGAAAAAAAAAACCGGTCGTGATGTCCAAACACATTCCTCATATTTACTCAACATCAGTGACGGCAAGTGACCGATGATCATGTAAAATATACGTCGCTTTGTTCAACATGACATTTCACGTGTCATGTCCTGGTAATACAGGATTCCAAATGCGCCCACGTCTCCCATGGGAAATTTCCATAAAGTTGTCGCCATTTACACAAATGTCCGGCAAATCTGGAAGCGGGGACCACACGCGGCGTGCCAAGGCCGGGCTCGCGGGGTCTCGATGCAAAACAATGATGCACTCCTCAACGCACACGGCAACGAACGCATTAGGATGAATATCCATCCAGCTGTGCCTTGCATTTCCGTGCAGCTCATTCGGAATATCAATGCACGTTCAGCGTGTATGCACAGTCGTCATCCACCATCTCGCGGAGCTTTATTACAGACGTCACCGGCGAGGATTTATTGGAGCCAAAAAACGGCTCAATCATTGACAATGGCTTGCCTCAAGACTCGGGGTGTAATAAATCAATCAAGGGCTAAGCATTAAAAGATCTGCAGCTCAGGTTATGCATGGCTGTGCAAGAAGTTTGAAGGCGGCACGAAGCGTGAATGTTGGCCAGCTCCACAGAGAACGGATCCAGGGCAAAGTGCGGAACGCTTGAGTGGAGATCACCGTGCACTGGGCGATGAATGCACATGTCTACGAAGCATTTTATTAGCAAGAAAATACAAGTTACAAATATAGAACTATGCAATTATAGAATAAATATGGTATGATGATACACATGAGTCAAAATGGCTTGTGTTGCCTCTTTGTCCTGCTTGCCTGACCATTACACAGTCCAGTCTAACACGAGGCACTTCATGTGGTAGCAGTAGCCATTATGTGCTGCATGTGACATACTACTGGAAAGGACACATATTTCCACTGTATGGGATGAATACAGAAGTAGGAAGGCTGCATTATTTGAAGGGATGTATATGGTTTGCTTCACTTTAGTGGTGCAATGAGCTGAAAAAAGCGTTATATTTTTTTTTATTTTAACAACCACAAAATGAGGTTTGCAAAATTAAAATTGGGACAATGCGCACCGAAATGTTTGCAATAATTTGACAAAAAAACATTGCTGTTTTCAAAGCCCCATTTCCTGCTGTTACAGGCAACGATGTAAAATAAGTGGGAGGGACTATGCCTTGCAGTATCAGGGCATTGATAAGAAATTGCTCATTTATTTCTAAGAATGCACGAAAAACATGACAAGATAATTTATTCACTGGGTTTTTTTCAATTTGCCTGGATCACTGATGCTCCATAATAATTCGTATTATGTATTTCTCCCTTCACCCCCAACTCCTCCTTTGCTTACCCTAGACACATAACACCAGAAAGCCACTTTAGGCTGAGCAGATATAGGGGCGGTCCGTGCCAAGTTTAAACAAATGTAAATTGTTACTGATTGTATGCCTGATCTGTAGTCAAACACAGGATACTAGAAACACCACTTACACAGCAGATTTACACAATCACTCTGCACAGGTGAGATGCATGTACCAGTTGCATATCCAGTACTGTGTATGTAAACAGTGTAGAGTAATATTACATGTTCGTCTCCAATACATAAAAATCTATCTCTCATTTCGGCCTGCGTGGAAAAACGAATTACAGTAATGATTTGTAATCGTTATTTCAGTCAGTCAGTTTGTACTTAAGCTGGAAGGAATCGTTGAGCTACGTAACTATTTTAACATTTGTACAGCGTGGAAGGGTAAGCGAGTTACATCATCTCAGGGCACCGGGGACAATTTAGTCAGGACAGTTAACCTAGGCAGCATGTCGTTGGACAGACTGTCACATTTTATAATTTTACAGGTTGTGATGTCATTAGTAATTAGCAATGGATTCGTATTTTCTCTGTCTCCCAACAGAGTTCCACTGTCAAATCTACTAACCTAATTTCAATTGATTTACCAGCGGTGAGCGGTAAAGTAGACTTTGCAAAGTGGGATAAAATGCGTCCGTATACGAATGCATATGCAGTGCTGTTCAGTGTGTATAATTTCATAAATGTCTCTCACTATTGAATCGACATTTTCGTGTGTTGCCATTATCTAAACACAATACAGTATACGCAATCATACAAAGCGCATTTTTTTTCCGATAGGAGCATACGCCCCCAAAGGCATGCGATATTATTAATAATGCAAAAAACAGGAATATGTAGATTTGTGTCGCGTTACAAGGAAAAAAACTAAGCAGACAAAACGATTGCACTTTCGCCAGTACAGTGTAACGGTTTATTACAACAATTTTGACAATTATAAATCGGATTTCACCTGCATCCTCAAATGTATTTTTATTATTATTATTGACTTTTCATAGTGGCATGGGGAGAGCCCTATTACTCTTCCATATAATTAATTGTGCACATTCCGGCCTGTCACTTCAACTGCTTTAAATTCCAGGCGCGCTTGCCACTGCAGGGGTCATAGGTTTGCCAACGTGGTGCTCCAGATATAATGTCTCCGACCGAGTGACTCTGTAACGTTTCCACTAATTTTGAGTCCATCTATTGTGCGTGAAATTACATTTCATGAAGCTCATGGCCCTCGTTCGTGGGTGCCCTTATCTCTGTATGGACCTATGAACAATATGCATTGCATATATGGGGGATTGGGGGGAGGATAACCATTTACATAACACGGGGATTCGCCTAAGCCCTAAAGTATATGTATTGGCTACTCAGTAGAGTGTAACTGTGTTACACGGGGCCATGCCTGCAATCTCCGCATTTTCGCATTGCGGTAGTTGCCATTGTAGCGCCGGTGTTTAACCCTGTGACCTTTACACCACCCACCAATGGCCTCTTGTCACATAAATATGTTCACATTGTTAGCAATGTAAGAAATTCACTTTTAGAGTTGACACATATTTAAGTTAGACTATATGTTTTAACGAGGGCAAGATGTATCATTACATAAACATAAACATATTACAATGGCTCGTTTTATTTCATATTGTGCCTTTTCGGAAAAATAATTAAAGTAATGGCACACTATCCACACCTGTGGATACGGTGCCAACATTTGCCAGACACTGCGTCCTATATATTATGATGGTATCAGCCAATTAATTCATTAGTGCTCTGTCGTTCATTAGTGCTCTGTCGTTGTTGACATGTCGTTCTCTCTGCAGCTTTGTGCAGCGCTTTGTGACCCTCGGGTGAAAGGCGCTATATAAATGCTATTATTATTATTATTAGTTGTGGTAGACCGGAGAACCCGGAAGAAACCCACGCAGAACAGGGGGAGAACACACAAACGCAACACAAAAAGGCACCCGAGGCAAGAATTAAACCGCCTCAGGCAGGACTTTCTTTATGTAAGGGGCAGATGTTAACACTGTGCCAATATTGTGCCTTATATATTACATACTGTAAATTAAAACTGTTAAGCTATCTAGCTGCCCCAACAGGGGCATATCGACTTACCAAATATGGCTAAAACATATAAACTTAAGCGTAATATACATTAAAACATAGGGAATCAAGGTAGAAGCGTTCACGTCGCGATCCCTGTCAAGTAATACTTGGTATTACCTGCAAATTCTACCAAACACTTCGAAGCCGAGCTGAAAGACAACGATGTCCAGAAGCTCAACAGACGCCAGAAGCCCCTCAGTCTGGAGCAAGAAGAGAGGCCAATGCCCGCCTTTAAGGCCAGCACTGACTATTATATCTCTAAATGTTGAAGGGCTGTCTGCGACTAAAGAAGAACTTGTTGCAATGGGAGGCTGTCATTTGACCATCACGCGTCGAAGAATCGAATCGAATTCGAAATTAAAACATACCATATACCCTATTATAGATCACTCTGCTATGTATATGGTATGATACTAACAATAGATAGATAGATGTTTACTATTACAGCACAAAATACCGAGTGAGCTTGCAAGCTCTGCATGCGGGATTCCTGAGACACAACCAACGCAAACAAGCACCTCCAGCTTCTGAAACTTTAATTCCATTTACTGATATCAACTGATGAGAAAAACAATGCATTTTTTTGCTGAAAATCCTAAAGGTCATGTACGATATTATTGCGAGGCAAAACTCACATTTTGAGAATAAATATGATGCAATGTACCATCATGTAACATGAACGCACGTGCACAAAGACACATATACATACATTCATAAACTATAGAGTCAAGCAGTATTCGCGAGCAGCTCCATACATGCAAACGCAGCATGTAACACATTACTGGCATGTCCAGCAACATATTTGACCATCGTTGATTCGCTAGAGCTGACGTTCATGTAAGTCACCAGGCATTTTTTAAATACAAAGCCAAGTCAGAGGAGACTGCGCCAGGTTTACACTTGTAGATACCAATTGGCACCAATGTGCGTGGCCAGAAATTGCAGTGAGGTCACCAGGAGCACAGTGCAGTCAGAAAACCATTACACCATCACTTGCCATGCCCACACAGAGACCCAGCATACACACACACACACCCGATACCTCTTATCATCCACTAAAGCTGAGGTATATAATGTTTGCATTGAATACTAACATGTTATCAGTAAAGTGCAGTTTGCACATTCAATAACTACATTTAGCGAGTCCGCATGTCGTTGAAAGTGAAACTTTGTGGTAATAGATTTGGAACTCAACAATTACAAGCAATCGAAACATGGTTGGATTTTCCAGCTTCAAAGTCAAACGTTGGTGAACGCTTTTGATGACACTCCTGATGACGATACACTAATGATGATCACACAAGAAAACTGGTTGTGAACAAATGACCTAAAGAGCATTTTGAGGTCAGTCAATACTCTTTAAACACAATACGCCCAACAATTCGGAGCATATTTCCGGCTATTGAATATTATACAATGCTCAAAAACAGTAATTATGCACCAGTCACAACCCATTTAATGATCTTCATCAATCACAACCGCAAGGACAAATTATAAAGACTTATGTTGACCTTAAAAACATATGACTGCCAGTTTTTAATAACATGACCTATATTAAACTGAAATTGAATTTTGGTGTTAATTTTTACAAAATGTACTATGTTTTCTGAACTCTAGCAACAGGTTTATTAAATGGGGACCACGTAATATATGAAGATTTTTTATTAGGTGATAACCATACTTTAATTAGTTTTAATTTCGTTGGCTGGAGGCAAAACTAAGTTTTGAATGACCGTAAATCAATATTATCGAATTCCTCAAATAATATATCAATTAACACTAATTCTAGGTTCAATGAAAGGGAAACGAAGGGCAATGTGACTTAAGTCGGCTAGACTATGGCTAACACAGGCAGCCATTCCAACTGTATTGATTTGAAACGCTCGCTCTACAATTTTACAAAGTGTGAACACTCATTTGCAATTTTTGTAACAATTTGGATTAATAAAGTGGCAAAATAAAACAACACGTCAAGAATTTGGCAAAATGATACTTTAATGTATTAACAGGAATTGTGCACTACGTTCTCACTTCTTCTTTGGGATTCTTCGAAGCACGATGGTCAGCCTCTGGACATCGTTGTCTTTCAGCTCAGCCTCGAAGTGTTTGGTAGAATTCGCAGGCAATACCAAGTATTACCTGACAGGGATCGCGACGTGAACGCTTCTACCTTGACCCCCACGTTCTCACTAAAACTCAACAAACACAACCGTTCATCGTCTCTATAACACTTCAACATAGATTTGCGAGTCCACAGACCTTCAAGGAAAATGTCATTAAATCTGAATATTTATGTGATGACAACATATCATAGATGTAGGTGAGGAGCCTTTTTTCTCACAAATAAACTGGTAAAGATAAATATTGTACTTATGTAGGCTTTCAAGGCTCGATGTATGACAATTGCTCTCCATAGCTGTTCTTTCGGGTTAGCCGTGTCAAGCGTTCCCTCTTTCTCCTTCGCAACGTGACTATAAAAAAACTCCTCAAATTCGTGATGGTGTCCCTTTTAACTAGCTGTTGGAGAAAAGAGAACAACGTCTCTATACAACGCTATCAGGAGATGTGACCAGATATTTGTCTAAATGCCTCATGGATTTCTTTCCAATCCCCAGAGAGCTTAAATAATAATAATAATAATTCAATTTATATAGCGCCTTTCACCCGAGGGTCACAAAGCGCTGGCAAAACTCAAAGTCTAAGGAGATGAAATTTCGGGTTAAGGAACAAAATATCATCATCCCAGCCGACCAACAAAATGCATTTTGTGTTACAGTGTCACAGATAGTGATGGTAATTAAGCGACTCGTTAAGCAAGCTATCTGAATGAGCCAGAGTGACTGATTGGTTTCAATTATATTACGTGGACAGAGAGCCATCAATTCCCCCAAAATTGCGTTGCACATTTGCAGTATAATAGGATTTAGAATTGTGGGCTAAATTGGGTTCTCGTTGTGCTATTGCACACCTTACTAGTTTAGCCAGTTGTTTCATTTATTGAGGTGGCTTTAATTATGCATTCCTATTGGCTTGATAATGTGTACATCAGTATCTTAGACGAGATAAACAGTTGTAGCCGCCATCCGCATATCTCATCCATCCATCCATTTTCTGAAACCGCTTAATCCTATAAAGGGTCACGGTGAGACGGAGCCTATCCCGGCAGACACAGGGCGCAAGGCAGGGGAACACCAAGGATGGGACGCCAGTCCATCGCAGGGCGCCTGGGGAAATTTAGNAAGCGCTACCCACTACGCCACCGTGCCGCCCTCGTATATCTCATGCCTCTTCAATTCTCCTTTTCAATACGTTTTCACTCGCAGCTTCAGTCCCAATTTACTACTACAAATTGAGCTGGTGGCTCTAACGCTGTGGATGATGAAAACGTACTCTATTCGTACACTCATCATTGCTTCATTCCAGGAACTGAAAAGCACAATCGTGTCCACGTGCCTCCGCTTTGCTGGAATCACGTGGCCCTTCCAAGTTTATAAAAACGAGACCTAGCAATGCATTGACACCCGGACAATTCTCATAACAAATACAGCAACCAAACGCAATGCAAGGATAAGTACGGTAAGTTTCTTTGGCAACTGCTGTGGCCTCACTCAGTGTGTGCAGAAGTTGGGTGACCACCAGGGGTGGAATTGGGCCAGGACGCACGGGAACGCTGCTTCGAGAGGGAACGTATCAGGCTTTTAAGCTCTTAAAGTTGGATGGTTAGTTTACATGTCACAAGTCACAGAAATGCCAGAAGTGCGTTGTCATAAACTCAACATTTTCTGGGGGAGGGCCCCTAGACCCCTGCTCTAAAGGGGACGTGGACCCGGGTGCGGACCTACGGTGAGTTTTTTTTTTTCCAAATCCAACCCTGGTGACCACGGGTTATAATATTATTTTAGAATTTAGATTCATTTTTCTGGATTTGTTTCAACTGCTTCTTAATGCAATTGCTTTACAAAGGCTCCCATTTTTTAAGTTTCATGGGTTTTTTTCTTTTTTACAATTTTTAGCCAAGGTCCAATTGCGTTAATGCATTATTAGCTTTGTATTTCATTTTGTAAATGGCCTGTAAATGCTTTAATTTCATGTGGTTTATATAGGCCAGAAGGGGTTTCAAAAAACATCCACAACGACAAATGCAGAATTTGGCCGAAGCGCGTTCATAAAGACATTTGGCGGCCTACAGCATGAAGGACAGACAGGCGGTGTGGCGGGATAATGGGCTCTGGCGACAGTGAAACGAGAGCTCATCTGTCCATTTCTGCAGACCTTTCTGGAAGACTTGTCAGCCAAAATGTAGCATTTTATTGTCAAGCAAAATTCACGTAATAGTTGGCACTGCTGTGCATGCTGCGCTCACTAATGGTGGGTGCGCCATGCGATCTGTCGAAGATGACGTTCCGTGTGTTTGCTATATGAGATATATTAAAATAAATCGAGAGAAGCAAGGACGCGACGTTCGATATGCTGATGGCAGATATAGCACAGACTCAGTTCCCACTGCTTCCATCACTTCTGTTAGCTTTGTTGCTAAAACCACAGGCTGGAAATCTGAATCTTAAATATTATGGTCAACTACTATGGAAGTCTCTGCGAAACGTCGGTACCATCTTTGAAGGTAAGTGCTGTGTGTGCTCGCTCGTTTTCTCCAACATATCGACGGGTGCACAACACTTACACACTTTTTCACATGACCTAAACTCATAAACAGAGCTTCACTATGGATAATATTGGTCATGAAAGCCTTCGAGTTAATGTTATGTCATAACATGTTGAACCACTGCATATGCAAAGTTTTATTCTCTGTGGTACATGTGTCATTTATTTTAAAAAAAATGTTTTACACTTCTTTAGTTTTGTTTTTAATGAAGGTTAGGCATTAGCCGATGAACTTTTAAAGTGAGATCAATTGGATCCACATCACAGACATTTTAAACTGTGGATCACATCAAAATGTATGAAACTGCAATAAGTTTAACCTAATTAAATGATAGTATCTCCTTGACATTGGCATGATTATCTTTGAAGGCGTGGAAAGGTGTTTAGTGCATCTAAAGCAGAATGCCATACAGTGATCACTCCAATTATTTCCCAAGATACCCACACATTGCTGTGGTTTAAAACTGGGTTAATGGAAACAAAGTCAATAGATGAAACCCGTGTGGGATGAGATTTTGCTGCTAATGCCAATTTAGAATCTTTACCAATAATCAATTCCAAATTTTTGACAGGTTGGGAGAGGTTGATAACAACTTGCTAAATTTAAAAATGATTCAGCTGATACTTGTACATTTATAATAAGACCCTTCATCAATTTTCCTTTAGTAATTGATGGCAATTGTAAAATGTATGTGGTTTAACCCACGTTAAAAACACCTCGTTGGTCAATCAAAATTGACTAAATTAAAACCGCCCAGTCTCATGTCAGAATATGGTATTAACAATGCAAGCCACGTTTTTAAACCTGTATTCAAAGTGGCCATGCATAGTTTAACCTGTTTGTCGTGTCGCAGGAATCCTGTAAAGAGCTTGCAAGCGCACTGGGTATGTTTCTGCTGTAATAATAAACATCTATCTGTGTATTGATGTAGGTTTTCACGGCTCGATTCATTATGGTTGCTCTTCAGAGCTGTTCTTTCGGGACAGCCGTGTCGAGCGATCTCCATCTCTCCCTCGCGAAGTTTCGCCTCCCACGTTGGAGGCATCATCAACGCCTGACGATGCTTCCAACATGGGAGGCACAACGTCGCGAGGGAGAGATGGAGATCGCTCGACACGGCTATCCCGAAATAACAACCATCAAACGTCTAATATTACAGGGTATAGTTTGAGACATTTAAATTGGTTGATGGTTGGTTTTTTTCGAGGATTAGTGGCTGATGTTGTATAATCGAGGCCCATTCACACCATTTTACATTCAGGCAATGAATTCTGTTATGTGGTGGAGTGACCAAAGATGGGCAGCGTTAGGGCAAGGGCTGCCACTTGGTGTGAATAGTGACAGAGGAATAACGTTCACGGGGTTTTCTGTGATATTCATGCGGTGGCATACCTGCTCAGTCAACTCTGCCCACGTGCTTAAACCAGAGCTGTGTGCAGGGTTTGTGGATTTCGGATATGTTGACTTGAATTTGGATACTATTTAAACAACATTTTTAAACAAGAAGGGGAAAAAATAACCGAATGAGCCATTTGATATGGTAAAACCTCTCGACACCGGACTTAGATCAGCAGAGCCTCTCTGAGGACAGTGAATGTCAGGTCATACTGTAAATAATGAAACAATGTTTCAATACCTTTTTTGAATTACATTTACATGCAATTAATAGCTAACACGTATCAGTGACATTTCATAACATATACACGATTAACTAAATATTTACAGATCAATGCATTATTTAGAATTTAACAGCCCTTTAAATGCGCCACGGCACAGTATAATCAAATTAATTTACCATGATCACGAAGCACAGTTGTAAAGGCTGACATTTCATTGGCTGGGGAGGGCTCAATAGATTTATCGACAAGGTTGGAGAATTTATTTTGTGACATAAATGTCGGAAAATATAAGCTCGCAATAGCAGGTCACGTGGAGGAACAAGACCTCTATGGGACAGGTTCACTGAATTCCACACAACACATAAGTATATGGCGATGAGTACCTTTTTGTAACAAGTATCTGGTGTTTTAAGAT
>JAZEWU010000012.1:8779544-8800378 GCA_036362915.1 Geotria australis
AGGTCGACACGGCACACGAGGAGGTGGGTGACCAGCACCACGCCCGGCCGTTTTTGTCTCCCTAGTGGCGATGATTACACACCGCACTAGATACTCATTTGAGGCTGAGTCGACCTAGGGGAGGCTCGTGACCGGTTCAGAATATTGTTACTGGTAATGACCCTTTCCGGCAATGAGAAAACAGTGTTAAGATCTTTAAACACTGAGTGGTGTTGGCCGTGAGCGGGATCTGTACAAAGATACAGAGACCATTATAGCCATACAGACTGTCCTGGCAAGTGCTGTTCGTGAGAACCTGTAAAGGCCAGCATAGCACACAAATGGGTGCTTTGGCCAGCGCTACACCTGGCCACATTTGGCTTCCCGGTTCTGAGATTTACACACCGCACCGGGTACTCATTTAAGGCCGAGTTGACCTAAGGGAGGTCCAGAACCAGTTCCGAGAATCGTTGCTGATGTTGGCAGCGAGCAGGAATCAAACTCAGGCGAACGGGTTCCTATCACAGTTTGCTAACTGCAACACTACCGCTCCCCAGATCAAAAAAGACGTGTCGACCGTTTGATGCCTTGAGCCATGCAATAATGCAATCGACGTTCTGAATAAAACGTACAAATGGCACGCAGCTGTTTGTCCTCCCTGTGGGCCGCGAATGGATTTTGTTCTGTGTGAAGTTTGAATGTTCTCCTCGTGTCCGCGTGAGTTCTCGCCGGGCACTCCGGTTTCCTCCCACAGTCCAAAGACATGCTTCTGCATAGGTTGATTGGCCTGTGGACTAAATTGCCCCCCGGTGCCCTGTGATGGACTGGCGTCCCGTATCTGCCGAGATAGGCTCCGGCTCACCGCGACCCTGTACAGGATTAAGCGGTTTCTGACAATCAACGAATGGATTGCTCCCACATGAAAAACACTTATTATTCAAAAGGAATTGGCCAAATTATGCAACACAGAGCCCTCCTGACACGGCTCTTGAGACTCGGTGACATCATACCCGCCGTCAGCAACATCATTATCATCAACAACGACGACATAATTGTCTTCGTTTTCATCTGTGTTTTCATTATCAATTTGTTCTCTGGAGTTCCACAAATTTGTAGAATGGAGGTGTAAAGTTGCCATATGAATATCACGCAATGCCTCAGCGTGCCCACTAAGTGCCTCGTTCAGTGGCCACACCTGAAAATGAAGAGACTCGATTTTTCTGCCAAAATCTTCATTTTTTTTCTAAGCCACTAACAACCCACGTGTGTTGTGTCTCACGAATGCCGCATTCAGATCTTGCAAGCTCACTGGGCATGTTCTGCTGTAATAATAAACATATATCCATCACTGCTGGGCAAGAAACCTCCCCAGTGTCCACTCTTCACAATCGCTCTGCACCTCTATCCAATGTGCTCCTCCAAACCTTTTAATCTCACATCCTGCAATCTCATTTTCTGTCTACCTCTCTTTCTTCCGTCCTCCATCAGCCCCTATTTCATTGTAAAAATTGCCAATCTGTCATCTGCTATCCTAGTTAGATGTCCTGCTCCAACTCCTTTTCGGTCTTTTTTATACATGTCATCCTAGTTTTCATTCCCAGATCTTCATTTCTAACCTTGGCTCTTTTCATTCAAAATCCTCCGTGCATTGCTCTGTGGCATAGTGTATTTGTAATGATCTCTCGCTCTTTTGCGATTAAAGTCACGTACCACTTTCTTCGGATTAAAAGACAGTGTTCTCCGTCTATTTTAAAGCAAAAGTTGGTGATACATCTTATGATTCTATAGGTGTGTGGGGGCCAGAACTGTGCAACTTTGTTATTCAACACATCTTACAATTCATGTTTACACTTTCGTTTGATAATTTCTTTCCAAAGCAGTTATTTTGGGAAAGTCGTGTCGATAGGCGCCCCCTTGCTCCTTCGCGACATTTCACCTCCCCACGTTGCAGGCATCCTCAAGCGTGGCAGGGGAAACGTCGCGAGGGAGAGACGGAGAGCGCTCGGCGCTGCTATCCCGAAATAACAGCTCTGAAGAGCAACTATTAAGATAACGGAATTCAGTATTTATTGTAATATTTTGTTTATTCGTTTAATGAGTTCTATTTATGCCGCTGTTTGTTGTACAGCACCGAGATCTTCAATGAAAGGCGCTTGATACATCTAATCGTTATCACGATGATGCCAGCCAGTGGTGGCACACGCCTACAATCCAGCAGTGTGGAAGCGAGAGCTGGCGGGTGGATCACGCACACAGCGACAGACCCTACGCATGGGCGTCAAGGTGCCATACCACAGCTTGCCAGGAGAATGTGGCACAACGAAATTGGACTCCACCTTGTATCATCTGAATCGGATACAGTGTTGCCTCCTCGCACGCGTAGGTTTCTCCGGGTTCCTCTCACGGGTTTCTCTCACATACACTCAGCAGTACAGGGTGCGGCATTAGTTGCTTTAACGAGAATCGTGATTTGACATGTCAAGTGTTCGAGACGCTGAATAATAACACAGAACGTTGCCGTCGCCGCCAAGTTACGTGTTGATCAGCGGCCCAAAGATGCAGCGTGTGTAATGGACATTATGCAGGGCACTTTGAATCATTTCTGAAAATAACTAATAAATATAATTCCTCGCAAAATTATTCTCATTATTCTTGGTAAGGCGACTTGTGCCGCACCCTGGATGGAATTTGTGACCCGTTCATCACGGAGCTGCCTTTCCCACCTACGCCTGCGAGCCATTCTCTCACTTCAACACATTCACTTTAAATTACTACTAACAGATTGTATTTCTAATTTTTAACAATGCTTACTGTTAATTTAATTATTGTTTGGAAAACGTTATTAAAGTAAACAGGCCAGCCAAAATATTAGCACATGAGATAAAGATGTTTTTCAAAATAACAAACAACTCCAATAAGGATGTATTGATATTGCAAAAAAGGGAAAACAGAATGCTCTATGTGTTTATGATATAAAGAAACTGCACACAAACTGCTTTAAAATTTGCTATAAGGTTTTCTCTGTGCTGCAATGATTTTTTTTACTTAGTGAAGAAATGAGAAAGATGAATAATCGTTATTTTGCATGGAACGGCAGTAACATCGCTACAACAATGAAAAATACGACAAGCATACACTTTTTGCCAAGTATGAAGAGTAGATGAATATAAATCAACTTTATGTCGGGCAGGCGTGTCATTTCTGTGATTTGTTTTGTGTCTGCTAGGTGGTTTCTCACAAAACACAGAAAATCACCGCCTCAGCTTCCGAGCTTGTTGTGAACATCAAATAATAAAAATACAATGTTTACATGACCACGTTAAAAATTGTGTCGCAATATAAAACGTGGGTGCTCCTTAAGTTAAACGCGAGACGTTTTCACAAGCACATTAAAACTTATGGCCTTTGAATATGGCAAGGTCAAAGGTATGAGAGACAGATTGCCGAGTGAAATACAGCACTTGCATTAAATGGCAGGAAGGAAGAAGGAATATCTGGCTAAGGATGACAAATCTATACCATTTACAGCATGGAAGCTAGCATTCATCAACATAACGTGCACCATTGTGACCGAGTCTGCATACTGATAGAAAGTTTGCCGTACGACACATCACAAAGCACAAACGGAGAGAAACTCCATGTTTGTCGATTATAAAATGTGTTAAATTAGAATGCTATGTTGTGTGAAGAGACAGCATTATGGGATTAAAATGAGAGGATGCAGAGTCCATTTTGGAGTGTTGACAAATCCACAGTTGCCATTGTTAAAAACAAGTAGAGATGATCTGGCGCGGTGTAACGATTAGCATGCTGAAACTTAAGTGAAAAGTTCCCTTATCTAACTCTACAGTATTGGAAAATAAAGTTAATGCATGTGTTTGATGTAATTTGAGAGTGCTCTATTCATCGTGGCACCTCAGAGCGCTATACACGTGCTAAATAACAGCTCATGTCAAATATTTGAAAGGGCGCCCCCAGGGCCAAATATCCCTGTGTCTTCTTCTTTGCGATTCTTCGAAGCGCGATGGTCAGCTTCTGGACATCGTTGTCTTTCAGCTCGGCTTCGAAGGTGACGCCGCACCTGGACTGCAGTCGCTCATGAGCGTGGCAATAACGCAGCGGTGATTGCTGTGTGTACACTCATTCAAATTGAATAATTGGCTGGTCATTTTCAAATTTAAACCTTGGTGTCAGCACACGATGGTTTACTCGTTTTGAATAACATCGGGGATTTGTTTTCATCTATAACGTATCTATATACGGTTGAGCAAGACATGCATCAGGTCACCAATAAGTTCCTGGTCTTTCATTGGTTGACAGCCATAGGGACGTCACAACCAGCCCACGAGAGTGCATAGAAGAACATCTTGCATTTTTTAAAATTCTATTTATATCTATGTAATAATGTAGGGCTTAACTGCTCGATGTGTGATGGTTGCTCTTCGAAGTTATTCTTTTGGGATAGCCGTGTCGAGCAGTCTTGCTCTCTACCTCGCGACGTTTCGCCTGATGACGCTTCCAACGTGGGAGGCGAAACGTCGCGAGGGAGAGATGGAGATCGCTCGACACGGCTAATCCCCAAAGAACAGCTCTGAAGAGCAACCATCTATTTATATATCCATCCATCCATCCATTTTCAGAAACCGCTTAATCCTATACAGGGTCGCGGTGAGCCGGAGCCTATCCCGACAGACACAGGGCGTAAGGCAGGGGAACACCAAGGATGGGACGCCAGTCCATCGCAGGGCGCCTGGGGGAATTTAGTCAGTACGCCAATTAACCTGGCAGCATGTCTTTGGACGGTGGGAGGAAACCGGAGTGCCCGGCGAAAACCCACGCAGACACGGAGAGAACATGCAAACTCCACACAGAAAGGCACCCCGAGCCGAGATTCGAACCCGGGACCTTCTTGCTGTGAGGCGGAAGCGCTAACCACTACGCCACCGTGCCGCCCCTATTTATATATATATTGTATTCTATTTACCTAATTTTTCACTAAATTATTACCTTGATCGTATCGTGTGACAACTCTGCAGAGGATCTGGCCAATCAGCTGCAGGCTGTTCTCTCGGCTCGGAGCTGATCGCATCATCGCCATCGAGCTTTCAGCACAGATCTGTCCAAGGCGACCAGACGCCAACGTAAAGGCCAGTTGAAATAACAAATCACCCACAGGGCAACGCGACGAATTAATACACAACGCAATGTAACTCTCTCGGGGGAGGTTCCTTCAAGTCATGTCACTACACAACCGTTTGGTCCTTTTCCTCCGTCTGTTATTCAATAAAGACCAAACATATTCAACCCACAAACCGTATTTCTGTGTTCTCATGAAGATGTTTTACGGGTAACACTTGAGTCTTAAGGGACGCATTTCAACCGTAAGGGGAGAAAACGAGGAACACACGGGGATGGAAATTTACGCGACGGGGATAGTGATAAAATATGGTGGGGTCGCAGCCTAACTGGGCAGGGGGTGTGTAATCATAATAATAAATACAATTGATAACGCGCACATATTCTTTCAATGTCGACGGTATTAAGTCAGAGAGAGTGACTCAGAGGCGCGAGCAAACGGCAGAGAGGTGGGGAGGGGAGGAAGGCAGCCAGGTGGTTAGCCGGCGCCAACATTTGCCAGACACTGCGTCCTATATATCATGATGTTATTGACACATTAATTAACGAGTATTTCTTAGTTGCGGGAGGAAATCGGAGAACCCTAGAGGAATCCCCGCAGAAGAGGGGAGAGAACACACAAACGCCACACAGAAAAGCGCCTGAGACAGCTACCCTGCCACAGAGGTTCCAGAAGATGGACATCAGGAGATCTCGGACATCCACTGTGAAGCAGACAGTGAATACTTTGTGATGCTTGCCACTCCATGGTATTAACCAGGGCGGCCTGTCGGGTTAGAACCGCGAACCTCAGCAATAAACAAGGCAACCGCTGGACCATGCTGGTGCCGAGGGGAGAGGAGGAAGATAATCGGGGAGGGGGCGACAGTGATTTATCATCTATTCAACTCAAAGCTAACATCAGTGGCAAGTTATAGCCGAACCAATCTGGCTCTCACTGACCCTTAGTATGATATCCGTCATAGTCTCGACCACCGGTCATCAACCCTTCTAACAACATGTCCTTCCCAAGCCTATTTATATAGACTGTACTGGAATTAAATATACTGTATACACACTTAATCGCGCATGTCAATATTGCTAATTTACTCAAAGTATGCATTTAACTTGTTTTGTCGAAGCGTGTATTGTCATTTTGTCAATCAACGCGGACGTTTTGTCGTTTGGTTTAATTAAAAACATTAAACCGCTGGCAAATTATAAGAAAAATATGGTAATTGCAAGACAGTCACTCACTCTAATCCTTAACAAGCGTTTGTGACTGCCAGCGTTATGCAACTGAGGCATTTTAAGTAACGACCAAACAACGCAATCTGGGCCCCACTACCAACAAGAGCCTTGAGGCAAGACAAGGTGAGGATTTTCTAAGTAGATAGATACTAATTCAAATATTACTTTGGTAAATAAGTAAAAAAAACACGAGCAGTCTGCTCTATTTCCTCTGAATTCAAAGCGGCGGTGATTGTAATAGATTGGCGCATTGAAAACACGTGAAGACCTCTACAAATAGACGGAATTAGCGGGAGTAAAATTATGAACAGGAAACAAGAGCAATGACGTGAAAGTCTAGACAAGTTGAGGCTGTGCCCAATATTGATTGACTTGCTTGAATCTGATTGCATTACACAACAGTGTTGTTACACGGAACTTTGTTCGCTTGAAAGTCAGCGGTTAAACCATGCAAACGTGCTTTTATTACATAGCAGTTACATCTGTATCTGCGTACAAAGAGCCAGAATCGCTTTGTGACCCTCGGGTGAAAGGCGCTATATATATTTATATTATTATTATATTATTATTAAAAGTGTATGGTGGTCAGAAAGTCTGCTCAGTGTATCAAGGATTCCATCCATCCATGTATGGATGGATGGATTCCATTCCATGGGACTTTGTTGGAGAGATGTCATCGTCACAACGCGAGAACCGACCACTTTTAAAAAAATCCTGCAAAAAGTTCCCGCTTTTCTGGTTAATAAAGCAAAATAAAAATGAGCTTTCAGCGTGATAGCAAAGGTTCGTGTATGACCTTGATTTTAACAACAGTCAGCAAATTATATGAGAAAATTAAATAGTACTGTAAAGATAAGCCATGAATTAAGTGCCATTTCCATTCTCCCTCTGTGGATCCCTCCCTATAGGTTCGTGTAGCTATTTCAGGTTTTATTACAGCATACCAAAGCCATAAATGAAAAGTGCAAAAAATTGGGACCTATCTTTCATGTGTGGCTCACAGCAATGCACTTTGCTTATCTCCAAAAGTAAATACAACGTTGCTGATAATAATAACGTGTCTCTCCATCAGATTTCTGCTGAAACATTTAATCTCCTTAACAAATTCAAGTAATTTGTGTGTAATGCCTCTCATTTGTTACGGGCGGCTTGTGTTGGCTACATTTTGAAATAACACAAGATGTGTTGTGGCCTCTGAAAATAAATGTGAAAGCTGCAAAAATAATTAAGATGTGAAAGTAGTAAGGGCGACACAGTGGTGCGGTGAGTAGCGCTGTCGCCTCACAGCAAGAAGGACCTGGGTTCGAATCCCGGCTCGGGGGCCTTTCTGTGTGGAGTTTGCATGTTCTCCCCGTGTCCGCGTGGGTTTTCGCCGGGCACTCCGGTTTCCTCCCAAAGTCCAAAGACACGCTGCTGCATAGGTTAATTGGCCTGCGGACAAAATTGCCCCCGATACCCTGTGATGGACTAGCGCCCCATCCGGTGTATAGCCCTGCCTCACGCCCTGTGTCTGCCGGGATAGGCTCTGGATCACCGCGACCCTGCACAGGTTTAAGCGGTTTTTTGAAATGGATGGATTGATGGATGTTCAGTTTCCAAACGCCATAGCTGAAAATTGTATCCGAGGGTGTGCAAATTAAAGTCACAGCTGTTTACAAATGCTCAGAGAGTGTGCCTGCATCTCACAAATGACATTTTATGGGCAATTTCACTGCCAATGTACGCACACAATGAAGCTTTGAGTAGCTGAAGAGATAGCCATTGTGTGGTACAATCATTTGGCGCCACTGATAATACGTGTCTAAAAACACACAGTCATCTACAATTCTCTACGCTGTGTGTTTATTAACGTACTTAATGCACCTACTGCATTAGTGCACTTCTGAATACAGTAATCATGTGAAACAGCACAATAAAATAGGGTGTTTTATATAATTGTTTAACAAAGCAATAATGCTAATGATGGGCAATTCATAATCTTGCTCAGTGTTTCTATTTTTTTTCAAGTCTCGCTTAGGAGCTCGAAAATGCAAGCACTTATGAATATATAACTAATACATTGCGAGTAAACTAAAGTTATCTAGAATGGATTAAGGCTGATGCTCAGGATTAATGAAAGTGTGGCACCTGACAGTGCTCGACATAGTGAGACAATACAGCTGCTTGCCTGTCATTTAAAGCTTTTGAGGTGAGTTTAGTGGACTATGCAGAATGCATCGTGCATTCAAATAAAGTGTTCTGTTGATGGTAGTACAGCAAATACATTATTAACCTCTCTATTCATCTAATTTCCTCGGTGTATTGGTGTAAAGTTACTAGTTGGAACCTTTACATTGCACGACAGAGAGATGGCGATGACTTAGGGAGGCCTTCATCCAGCAATAGATAGATCATGGTGAGGCTTTGGTTGTGGCTTCGATGAGTGCGAGTGTTTGCTGGGTTGTAGCCGGGGCGAGGATTGAGATGGTGCTGGGGGTCGTGTGTGGTTGTGTGTTTTCGGCATATGTTGATGGTGCAATGTTTGTGGCTGAGATGCCGAGCTTTCTAATGGTGTGGTTTCTAAAGCTATTCATGAGGTTCTGGTCGTGGGCTGGATTATGGTGGTGGTGGCTAGGTTGAGGGTGTAGAAGTGCTTTGATTGTTGGCCATCGTGTGCGTGGGTTGTTCTCGCAGGCGGATATTTGTGTGGAGAGATGTGTTTTGAGTGCTTCGGTGATGAGTTTGTTTGTTGTTTTACAGGCATGGCGGTAGGCGAGTCTGTATGTACAAATCTACTCATAAGCTCAGTGTTTAATTTTTTGCTCTATCTCTTAAAATACAGATGCTGATAATTATCTATTACAAATACAAATATATAAATTCTGATTTTTATTCCTCCTACTCATTTGGTTGAATAGGTCACAAAATACCACAGGATTTAGTTATTGTCACAGATACGCTTCACCAAGCATAAAAAGACACCACGTTGCTTAACAGCTATATACAAGAACACATACCGTCAAATTATAGTTTTATTGGCATGTATTGTGCAAGTGGTGGGATGAAAATGACTTCGGCACAACGAACAAATAAATGTCTGCGAGGAGAATGGCTGGCGTCCCTCAGATTATGGAATAATCACGTAAATAGCCCCATGTGCGACTCGACTTGAGCCTGTATTGTCAGTAATAAACCAGAACCTTGACTGTGTTCTTATGATTCTGCTACATGGCTTGGTTGTATACATTTGGAGTTGATCACCCAACAGTCAATGCAAAGCGAACTCAAACATGCGTGTTTCCGTAGAATTACAATCGTTGTGTTTAAATGAGCAACAATGCTAAGGATAATACTTAATTAAAACATGTTCAGTTAGCTTTGGGGGAAATCAAATTTGGCAGGACAAGTATATGCAAACCAAGACAATGTAATCAACTAGATTCTTCATATAGTGCTATTTTATTTTGTGTAAATGCATCAACAATGTTTAATAGCAATAAGTTAACCAATCAAACCCTTCAAAAATGTTCTTCGTAATTGTGTCCTCTGTCATTAAGCACATGCTGTTGTCGTCCTTAATAGAGTTAATTAAAATGTTGAAATAGAATTCCAAAAGTTTATTTTAACAAACAACAGCAGAACATTTGGACTTGCATTGACATTTTGAGAGCTCACTCAGCCGTGTCACCAAGTGATAGTTACCATAGCAATGCTGACATCCACAGGTCAGCAAAAAGAAATTGCAGATGGCCTTGACAAGTGAACAGTTCAGCAACGTGATCTGTTGTCAGCCACACATCTGATTAAAATCCAAATGCATTTCCCATAGATTAAACACACCGGTTTAGCACCCCAGTGTGGTGGCAGACTATTTTGCGCAGGGTCAAGCGAACCTGTCCAGTTCATATTTTCCTTTGTTTACATAAGTATAGCCTAGGATGCTGCTATGGGATAATGGTTAGCACACTGGACGTGTATAGCAGATGTTTCCGGTCCCATCTCGCAATGTGGCAGTTAGGCATTTCTCAAGGCAGACTTTGCAGTAGTGAGCATTGAGTGACTATACTTGACTGATGATTCCTAATAAGAATGAAACTGGCCAACAGTTGTTTGTCTCATTTACTGACTGCCAGTCACTTAAATGTAATTAAATTTATTTGGTGAGCAAAAGCAGGTAAGAAACAATGCAGTTTATTCGGAACTTCATTATTATTGGTGTCGCAGGAATTCTGTAAAGAGATTGCCAGCTAACTGGGTATTTTCTGCTGTAATAATAAACATCTATCTATCTGTTTGTTTACGGGGTTTTTTTCACAATGCACAAAGGTTTAGTGCTTTTAGTACACGTGTTGTGTATTGTCTGAAGCTTCGTTTTAGAGCCTGCACTAATGCTTATGTTGTCTTGGAATTATTTTATTTACATATTCAATTAATGGCCGTACTTCTGAACTACACATAATAATCAGGTAGCACAAGTTATTTAAAACCATCTTCATAATGAGAAGTTGATCAAGGCTAGTCACCGCATAATCAATACCCTGATTTCCATAACCTGTCGTCTCATGTTTTTGTATTAACCTTGGAGTAACCCTGGACCGCACTCTCTCCTTTAAGGAGCACGTCAAAAACACCAAATTGAAAGTGGGTTCCCGAAACAACATCCTACGAAAACTGGCCAACTCCAAATGGGGAGCCACAGCACACACATTAAGATCTACTGCTCTGGCCTTGTGCTATTCCTCTGCGGAGTATGCATGTCCTGTCTGGGAGAGGTCAACCCATGCAAAGAAACTTGACCCGGCATTGAACAACACCTGCCGCCTGATCACTGGCTGCTTGAAACCCACACACACAAACAACCTGTACCTCCTCGCTGGCATTGCCCCTGCTGATATCCGACGGGAAGTGGCCAGTCGAGTCGAGATGACAAAGGCTACTAGCGATGAACGCCACCTCCTTCATGGACGTCAACCCCCGGCCCAACGACTGAAGTCAAGAAGAAGCTTCCTCAGCCATGTGCAGCCCCTAACAACATCCCGAGGGGAAACCAGACTCCAGCTCTGGACGGAAAAGCTTGAGAGTGACCCTCCTGCAACTGGCATGGGAATCCCACCTGCTGAAGACTTCCCTCCTGGCTCAGATGCACCATGGATTCAGTGGAAGACACTCAACCGCCTGAGAACTAGAACGGGACGATCAAAAGATGCTTTGGTCAGATGGGGCTACAAGACCGGCCCAACCACCTGTGAATGTGGAGAAGCAGACCATACTATGGAACACTGCCTTGTCTGTGCTCTACTACCCAACCTCTGCAGCTCAAAAGACCTTGCGGAGTTCAATGAAAATGCAAGGGGCTGTGTAAGAAAATGGGAAACTGTAATTTAACATCGCGCTTCGAAGAATCGCAAACAAGAAGAACATATTGCTATAGACTTGGCAGGCACAATCTTGATAAGCATTAGCCTATATAAACCCCATAATTTTTCCCAATTATCCATTCATGACAAGTAATGTTTATGATGGCGAAGTGTAGTGCTGGCTTCTCTACCCTTGCAGTCGAACAGGAGAGGAAGCACTTGAGATTGTTTAGATCATGATGCTGAAATTAAGTAGCGAGTCACGCAGCGCACCATTACAGTCTCTCAACGTGAGAAGCACATTACGTGTAATCCACGAATTTAAAACGAAATAGTCCGTTTTGCTTTCATTTGGATTCACATACTCCGTCTTATTTGTGATTATATATATACGATTTGCCTCAAAACAACACGTGATTGGATAAGCCATTTTCAATTTAGCCTGGTTATTATTTTTGTGTCTGTCAATGTCTGCCGAGACTGGCAAGGGGAAAAAAATAAAGATGACATTAATCCATGTAGCCATGACCTAATGGTATTTATGTAAACAGTACAAAGGCAAAGATCCCCTGTATAGACTTAACAGACTTTAGATGCAAGTGCTATTATCGAGCACCTACGAAGGCCGGCAGGGTACAAAAGAGACTGAGTGGCTAGCACCACGCCCGACTGCTCTATTCTCCATCGTGGCAATGTTTTCATGCAACATCAGATCCTCATTTGAGGCCAAGTCGACCAAGGTGAGGCCCATGACCGATTCAGAAAATCGTCACTGGAGTTAGGCGTGAGCGGGAGTCGAACTTGGTTTACCGGATTCGTAGCGCAGCACGCTAACCGCTCCACGACCGCTCCCCACGTTCTACACACACACGCGTCCATTTTGGGAAAATAAAAACACTTACCTGCAGGTCAAAAAATCCATTCATCAAAATTAAGTTATGCACATGGGTTATATGGGCTCAATATTGATGCTGAAAATGCATTGACTTTAGGCTAATGGTACACATCTGCTCCCATTCTCCACTGCATACGTGCTGTATACCAGTAAAACTGAATGAAGGGTACCATTTTAACTATACGATATATATGGAAAATCCACTTGCTTATTCAGCATCATTGCACGCGTTTTGTTCTACTTAACGAAAATGTATTCGAATTGCAACTGTCATATTGTTTCCATAAATTGAATACCCATTAGCTGTAACTAGAATGTATAGTTATCTCACAATTGCTTGGCGCATATTGCTGGGGACGATGCACATTTCACATTTATAATCAATATTGGAGAGGGATGTAAACACTTAACGGGCGGTAACCATGTGGACGTCTTGGCATTTCTGTTTAAGGAAACTCTTTAAATATTGAATTACTAATCATGTAATGGCGGGGTAAGTGGCGGCAGAGTAGACAGTGTTGTCACAAGACGAGTCTAGAGTGTTTGATTCCAAGCCACGACAAGCAGCATTGCACGTCACCGTGGCGCAGTGAGTAGTGCTGCCACCTCACACCAAGAAGGGCCCGGGTTCGAATCCCGGATCGGGGGCCTTCTGTGTGCAGTTTGCATGTTCGGGTGGGTTTTCGCCGGGCACTCCGGTTTCCTCCCACAATCCAAAGACATGCTGCTGCATAGCTAAATTGGCCTGCTGACGAAATTGCCCCCGGTGCCCTGTGATGGACTGGCGTCCTATCCTGGGTATAGCCCTGCCTTGTGCCCCGTGTCTGCGGGGATAGGCTCCGACTCACCACGACCCTGAACAGGATTAAGCGGTTTCTGACAGTGGATGGTTGGACAAGCATCATTGCCCGGCGCTATATGAATTGGTCCTGGTCCTTTAACAAGCCTTATTGACCAACATTTTGAAGTATGGTCAAACAACTCTCGTGACTGACACACCGTCGCGAGGTCTTTCATCCAGCAGTGGACTAACGACGCACCGCAAGTCAGTGACTTTAATAGACGCGGTGTTTTAAAAAAATTGTGGATTTTTACGATGAAGCGGTGCAAGGCCGTAACGCAGTACGTGATGTTATAAGCGACTGCCTTTGTGATCAACCATGGTCCATGAACTTTCCACTCATGGGCCTGTTTCCTAAATGGAAAACAAACACACTGCTGCCATCAATCTGTGCGCCCGCACCTGTTCACAACGCCCTTATCTTATCCTCCACCCCTACAGCTTCCCTACAACCCACACCACCACGTTCGATCCCTGCTCCCTGTAACCTCTAAACAAGCCCTCCTCCTGGCACAACATCACAACGCATCTCGATCAGTGTACATTGCAGCCAGCCATCTCAGTCAGGCAGCCAATGTCACCTGGGTCTGTCCCGTGACCTCCTGTCGGCGAGCCTTCGACACTCTGCATGACAGCCTCAAGGTGTGCACCTGGTCTGGCACAGGCGCCGTGGTGACGTCACCACCACTTAATGGCGAACGGCGGTTATTGTCGTCGTTGTTTCATAAAACGATTGTGTTGTTACGTATTTGATGTCCACCTGCCCATCACAGGCTCTGGGTTTTATCCAAATCCCACAGGGGCAGATACATATCTACGGGAATAACGGGGCATTTGAAAAAAGCATGTTAAGTCATCTTTTGTGCGTTGACATTCGTGGCCTTGTTTTCTTTGCCAATCGACAAGGCGGCATTGTCAGGCATCACAGGAAGCCGCCACTTTATAATGAAATATCTGTATGCACAAAAGATTCGCGAACTGCAGCGGCAGTTTAATTAAAAATATATGTAGAGAAAAAGATTACCATATTTCTCTCGCACGCCATTGCAAGATTATATTAATCCACAGCAAAAGAAGCAATTTTCTCAAATGTTATTCTCATGACAGAGTAGACGCTATATCTTGAAATACATTACTCCGTATGTCGTAAAATTCGCGTCCAATATGTGCAAAATGTCTTGTATTTTAAGCAGCTGTACATGCTTACAATGTTGGAAATGTGCATAAGCTATTTACCCTTTAAACTATTTAAGGGCTAGTTAGCTAATGACGAAACATGTTCATATGTATTCACCATTACGGGAAGTGGATCCAAGCAACTCGACTGTAAGCAATCTCATGGCTCTGCATACAAACACTGCTGACAATACTGTACGATAATACACTGCAGCGTTGTTCATCATCTCAATAATTACAACCAAAGGTTTGTGTGCATTCTTGAAAAGTTTAAGCAAAAGACACCTATCAAATTGACTCGTTATTTTTACTGACGATCTTGTTATTTTCTATTTGACAATATTGCCGAGCAGCGTCCTTCACACGGGCCAGTCTTGACATTGCTGGTATCGCTCGTCAGGATATCCACTCAGCTCCAAATCCTCCTTTACCACATCAGCCTATCTCATCTCTAGCCCTTGCCGTACACATGCAGCCTTTGCTATCTAGCCAAACAGAAAATGCTCTGGGCATCCAGTGGCTGGACATGTGGGCCACTTAACCCAGGTAGAGCATTCTCACCTACCGGAGCATATCAATGATGGGAATATGTCCAGATCTTTCAACAACGGGTTACAATCCCCACAGCATCGAGTCTCGTGAAATCCTCGGTGCATCTGGTCAAGCCTGGATGCATCTCGTCAAAACGTTCTAAATGTTTCAATCTGCCGCAAGTCTTCC
This sequence comes from Geotria australis, assembly GCA_036362915.1. Lineage (NCBI taxonomy): Eukaryota > Metazoa > Chordata > Hyperoartia > Petromyzontiformes > Geotriidae > Geotria > Geotria australis. The sequence goes on from JAZEWU010000012.1 coordinate 8,794,858, forward strand.
TGCAAAATGATCCATGGTTTACGAGCATAAAGACGGGACATGATTGTGGCTGAGAAGTAGCAGAGTTTCTTGGAAAATAAGAGGCCAGGCAAGTATATATGAATCTTGTATGTATTGAAATTATTGACAGCAATTTGCATGTTTGTTGTGTCGCAGGAGTCCCGTAAAGAGCTTGCAAGCTCACTGGGTATTTTTCTGCTGTAATAATAAACATCTTCATATCTATCTAAGTCTTCTTCTTTGCGATTCTTCGAAGCACGATGGTCAGCTTCTGGACATCGTTGTCTTTCAGCTCGGCCTCGAAATGTTTGGTAGAATTCGCAGGCAATACCAAGTATTACCTGACAGTATCACATAGCGTTAAACGGTAGGCTAAAATAACATTGCTTAACACAGGTGTATGTACAGGACTAAGCGATTTCTGAAAATGGATAAATGGATGGAACACAGGTGGAATGGCACTGCCACGGCCAAAGCAAAGCTGGCCATGAGTACACTGCCCATGAGTAGCTGGCCCTTGGGTATATATCGAATACACTGCCCAGGTATGACAATACCTCATCCTCTCCACAACCACCCCCCATTACTCAGGGTTGAGAGCGGTGAATTGTTCGATGACATTCAGTCGTCGGGCACTTGTTGTAGTGGGCCTGTCGGGAGGCTCGGAAGATGACACATCAGCCAGTCACTCAGGAGGCGAATGCTTCCGCCAGTCTTTCAGCTCTGCATTCCTCGCGGGGTCTACTCTCTCACCTTGCTCCTTGTCGTTGGGACTGCACCGTTTCCCCTTCCAGAAATGCAAAGAGAGGTATGCATACCTGATCCTGGAGGTTAGAGATCAGATCACCATTTTTCCCTTCAAGGGTAATAATCGGGTTGGCACTGGTAGTGACGTAATGTGTGATCCCAGACTGTGGGGCCGGTTTTCATCTCGTCAGCAACCCACGGCCGCCACTCTGCCTTGCAGCACCAAATGCCGACATGAACCTCAGAGTGGAGGTTACAATGAGGACACCCTAAATACCTCGCATCACTACTCCGGCCACTCGCATCAACACAATCCCGTACTCTGCGCAGCTCATCACAGCACCTACTCCACACACCGCGTTCACGCACAACCTTCGCGAAACGCCGTTTCTCGGTCGCGGCACCCACAACCTGGAACAGCCTGTAGCCACACCTATTGCGCCAAACACAGTCCCCCACAACCTTCAAAAAAACGTTTACAAATTCACCTCTTCACCGACTCACAACAAACCGACTGAGCAGGGCTCCGCGCCTCCGAATCAACGGGTGCAACGCGCCTGGCGAAAATGCGCGCGTTACAAAAGTAGATTATTATTATGAAATAACATAATGTACAAAATGGACTCCCTCCACTTTCTCTCAGATTATTAGAATACCTTCATTAGCCCGGGTTTCTGGAGAGGTGTGGACTAGTAATCAGTGCATGCAAACCAGGCAATTGCGTCGTTGGATTCCGAACTGGATGCCACCTACCCCAGTGGAAGAACTACAGGAGCATCTTGCAGACAAGCCAACCGTCAGTAAACAGATCAGCTTCACAGCATGTTCTAGTGTCAAGAACATCTAAAACTATGTCAAGTGAAGTTTTCACTCACTATCGGGTAGTATTGGATGCTGTAAAGATACAAATAGCCTTTTATCTGAACAAACCCTAAAAGTACAGTCAAAAAATGTCAAGGTTACTTTCATTTGTCTTGATATATGTCACTGATTGAATAGAGGGTTATAAACACTTGTTGATAATTTAGCCAAACATCCCGACGTGGGAACTTCCTGGAAACGTCTGCGACTCAAATGAGCCTTTCTTGGATAGACAGAACCCATAATTTATACTGTTGCAGAGAGGATGTATTTTCTAAAAATTGGAGAAAAAACATTCACAATGTTTACACAACATAACGTTTGTAATTACTCATTTTAAAATCTGCGATTATTTAAAGAAATACTTCTAAGCTCCTTGTGTATTCAACCAATATCCTTTTTTCACCACGAAAATCCTCAGCTATTGCACAGATTCTTGTCAGTTTGTCATGCTTGTAGAGAGGCTTAGAGAGGTGTGGATGCGGTTCCCGATGCGTGTATTAATGATTTTATCTATTTTCTATAAGCTCTATTAAAATATATATAACCTGGAAAGACACATTCTCAAACATTTCTGGAGAGAAGGATGTAGGTTGCAACAGTTTGATTGTGTCGCTTATATTTCTCCAACGTGAAATATGCCATTTAGATGAACACACTTTCTGCATTTAACCTTACATTATTTCTACCTGCAATTTAAGCAATGAACATATAGCAGTAAAAAAAAATGTGGTGTTATTTTTGCTGTTGTAAAAATATATATTTGTGAAATCTATGAGCCAAAATATGTTATCGTCAAATTTGAACTGCAGCCCTGTGTTGGAATGAAAAGTTGAAAACGTATCAACTTTTAAAAAACACCACACATCTCTGCTATAGCTGGCCATAAATTCTGTTGAAGCCTTTTGGCATTTAAGAAATGAAAGACTTATGAGCTTCCTTGCTTGTCAGAGAACAGATTACACTTTGCTGGCATCAACAACTCTGGGCAAAACCAACAGGTTTCATGGGGACCACAACAAAGGATTTGCAACAAAGTTATTGTGTTCAATATTGGACACGTCAATTGTAATGATTCTTTTTAAAGTGGGGGAAGCAGAGTTCAGATCTAATTGGACTCAATCACTTGGTTTGGATCAGAATCATAGTCCGATTCTGAACTGATCAAGATCCAACCCTGATTGTGTCTAACCTTCTTTGGATCTGATTTTATTCATAGGGGGGATGATAATATATGAATCAATTACTTTTAGACTCAAATAGCACAACAATGATGTTTTATTTTTGTCAAGTACTAAACAAGTCTCTAGAATCCATTTCATAAGGGCCCTGCATTTGGATATTTGATGAATTCCAATAATGAGTGTTTGGCTTACGGGGAGAAACGAGAGAATTTAGAACACATCTATTCAAGTGAGGGTATAACATTAAGGTTTACACATATGGCTTCACAAACCTACTCTATCCTCTTGCCTCCCGGCCGCCTCAAAGTGCAGTAGATTTGGTGGTCTCCCTCACAAACCTCTATGTAATCCACTAACTCTTGCCTCAAAATCGTGGGTTACACACCTGCACTAAACCATCATACAGCATTATCCCACGCCTCTAGTAGGCCATCATTTCTGATACTAAACTATATATAAAGAATCAATTTGTGAATCGAAGCATGGCTCCTGCAGCTTTTATCAATTCTATTACAAAACTTTAGAAAAGAGAATCAATAACTCACAAGTAATCTCGACTCCTGCAGCCATTTGTTGCTCATCAGGGTTGAATTAAAAACCCTCTGCTATCAGCCATTCCGGAGGTGACCCGATGTGTATCAGGCCACATTCAGATGTAACCTCCAGGTAGCTCCGATTAGCCGCTCAAAATCAGCCGATCCAATTTCAGACCGATTCGAAATGCTCAGCAGCCTGGGTGATTAATGTTGGATTGGTTAAAGGGCAAGCAATTGTTGAGAAGATGTCAGAGAGGGGGTGGTCACAAGCACATCGTTGCTTGCTTGGGACCATACTTCATACATGACTGTGTTGTCAGCAATAAACTGTCCCTAGTTAACTACGTGATTCGAGTGCCTTTTCCAGTTGTAATAAACACTGCGTGTCTTATTGATGCCGATGACCAAATCACCCACAATGCCCCAATCTCATAGAATGTAAGAAGCTAAGCAGCCGGGTTGAGCCTGAATAGTACTTCGATGGGCGACTACCAGGGAACAAACATGTTTCCGTCGCGCCCCGTGGGACTATGTGGCGTGTAACAGAGGGCAGCACAGAAAAATACATTGTTGTCTTATAGTGTTGTTGTTGTTGTTGTTGCCGGTTTAAAGGGCTGCTATCCAGGTTGACCCGGGCAGGCCGGTTGCCCACGAAAGGTGCAAAAGTTTACGAGTGGATGCCCTTGCTGACGCCAACCTCCTCTAGTCGAAGGGTCTTCCAATCGTGATGTGTTATCAGATTCACGTTCCCCCACCCACACCAACTGGCTTGGTGAAGTATTGTCAAATAACCCTCGACCTGTGCATGCGTAGAGGACCTCAATCAGCCGAGGCTTGACAGAAGTGGCACGCACGTCTGATCAATATTTCAATGCTTAATATATGACCATCAAGGAAAAATCAACTTGTTGCAGGAAACCCACATGCTTTGGTGAGGTCCCAGGGTCATCACTGTTGCAGCTCTGTACGTGGAGCCAACGTGTTATATAGATCGCATCTCCTATTTTGTCCTTGTCAATCTAACAGACAACAAAGATTAGTTTAAGGGTATAATATATATATACGTCGGAGGCTCAGGTTTACACAATAAAATCCACCAAAAAATGAAGCAAAATCTCCAGCCTTACTGAAAAATAAAATGTCTCGAAACAGCAACCCAAAAAAAAAGTATGATCCTTCATAAGGCTGGGTATCTCTGTAAACAGGATATATGGACCACGGGGAGCAATATATTGAAAATAAATACGTATACAAACCCGGGGAGACCAAGTTAAACAAACGAACATGCTGTTTGAATCTATTATAAATCACGATTGCTACATGTCTGTCCAGGCCACAATGGGAGAACAGCTGCGGAAAAAACCTGTTGCCACTAGGGCCTCGTATAAAGCACACTAATTGAATGCTATGTTTTTTAGTGACGGTACGCTGTGAGCATCCAGTCCCCAGGAAGAGGACCGAGTCTGCGAGAGAAAAATCGACAGATATATCCCGCGTTAAACACTAAATATCCTCCAACTATTATCTATACGTGGGTACTATTATTTTGCTGTATGTAGCAAATATGTTCAGGAGCTAAATGCCAATGTCAAGTTGTACTGATGTAGGGTTTTCACGGCTCGATTCATTATGGTTGCTATTCAGAGCTGTTCAGGCCTCGAACGTGGGAGGCGAAATGTCACGAGGGAGAGAGGGAGATCGCTGGACACGGCTATCCCGAAAGAACAGCTCAAGGTGTGTAAACGAGAGAGGGCTTCCGTAGAGAGTTCGTGTAGTTTTGCTACTCCTCCTCCATTGCAGGAACAGAGAGGACTGTGATTTACTATATGGTGCACGGTTCGGGTTTCATGACCACAATCGCACCGCATCTGGTCTGCAATGTGTTTCTATCCGTGAGGATGTGTGCATCGGCCTGTTGTTCTCATGAGGCTGATTACACAAGTGTCTTCGAGGAATGTCAAAAGCCAGGAGGGACGATGCTCGGGTCATGCATCACGTGTTTATTCAGGGTGCGTGCGTTGTTTCACTGTTCACCAGCGTTCTTCACAAAGCTGGGTGAGATTCTAGGCTGGTGACAGTGAAATCCCAGAAGTAGTACAGAATTATTATTATAATATTAATTTGATAAATACATTCATTCATTTTCAGAAACCGCTTAATCCTATACAGGGTCGCGGTGAGCCGGAGCCTATC
>JAZEWU010000012.1:8801793-8838150 GCA_036362915.1 Geotria australis
ACAGCCGTCTTTGTCTCTCTTTACTAGAGACCACTGGCTGGCGTTTCGGTTAAGATAGATAGATAAACCCCCCACCGAACAGAGGAATTCAAACACTTCTCCACACACCACACAGACTAAGCGTGTGAATCCAGGCAGGGCAAGATGAGCAACCACATGGACCGTCACAGCAGCCGCTGCTTCAGCCAATCGAACAGCTTGGAGCTCTTTATATGAAGCCTATAAACAGATCGTGTTTTGTGGAATCCACAGACAATGCTTTTCAGTTACGCGTAGAGGCAACGGAACGACACAACGCGCGTCACAGCAGGAGCAATGTGCGGTACATCGTGCGCGCCTGGCCAGCAGCAATCCAGCAAGATTGGACAATTGCTGGTGATGGAACAGTCGGGGAACAGAGGGGGTAAAAGTATGCAAAGCATTACAAAAAAAAGACCTGTGTAGAAATCAGTCAAACAAATGATGGGATAAGACGTGCAACTTTTTCGGAACGTTACCATCTAACCAATGGACCTTCCTTGCAAAGAGATCGCACTATGTAATTATATTTTTATCCAACCATAAATATATAACACGGATTAGCATATGAAGAGACCTGCCCACACCGGTGTAGACATTCCAGCGTTGGGTTTAAACTGCCAGTGGAGATGACTTGTGCCCGATGCTTATTTGAGCATGGAGATTATTATTATTTCGTCATCAGCCATGGTGAATCCACTGCTGGATAAAGGCCTCCCCAATCTGCCAGTATCCCTCGTGATCCTGCGATGTAGCAGTCCACTTTGCACGTCATCTGATTTCATCGGTCCATCTCTATGGAGGACTCCTCCCAGACGTTTTAATAATAATTATAGCATTTATAGAGCGCCTTTCAGCGAGGATCACAAAGCGCTGCACAGGGCTGCGGAGAGAACGGCACGCAAACTACGACAGAGAACGGAAAATCAGCAACAGACGATGTTTAGAATAAACCGATGGCTAGCATGCTGGAAAGCACCCCATCTATTTCAGTGCCGCTTGAGTACAAATACAGAACATAACCTCCCCCTGTTGCTCAGACAGGAATGCTCGGCTTGAGCTACAGCCAATGATCCCATGATACTATTTACAATAATCGACCTGGGATTTGTGGCAAAACTACTTTCCCAGCTTCTGGAAAAGCAAAACTTCAAATTAAATTTAAATGGACCCTGAGCGAAAAAACATTTTAGCAGTCGACTATGCGACTCAAAATATTCTTCACTCAACATCAAAGATAAAAGATCTATATGCTGTGATAATGGGTGAATCTGTGAAATAATTATTTAGTGTCATTACTTGCAGGTTTCTGGGCGCATAACGTGTTGGACAATCCCATGCTGAATTAGGGATGTTGTTTGCAGAGTGGTTTGTATGGTTTTGGAACGTTCAGTGCTTTAGAGTTTCGCATTTTACGTGCGGTATGTGCAATTATGTGCAGATACTGACGTGAAACGCTGCCTCTGCAACTACGATGTTCGCATTTGCATAACCATGTACGGAATTTGTTATTAGACCATGTAAAAAATCACGGCAACATGCATATTGTGCTTGATTTTACCATTTGCATACTCCGCAAACAATATATTTTTTCAAACAATATAAATTGTTTTATAGTGCAAACGGGGAGGTTAAAAACCATGGATTTTTACGGAGAAATCAGCCAACTGCTGGAATGTTCTAAACTCGAACCGACTCCGACCATCAAATGCGGAAATCCCACCACTGGTATCAGTCAGTTTGTATTTATGCTGGAAGAAACAGTTGAGCTATGTGGATATATTTTACAGTTGTCCAGCGGGGAGGGGTAAGCAAGCTACAACATCTCAGGGTACCGGGGGCAATTTAGTCAGGACCATTAACCTAGGCAGCAACATGTCTTTGCACACGGTGGCCCGAAAAACACAAGCATTACCCAATGCTCATTTGAGCAACGAGACCATAATTTATGTGGAGTATATTCAGGACCACCAAGATTGGAGGTGGGTTCTGAGGGTTGAAAAGCCCCATAAAGTATATGTAACCAAGGCTGCCGGGGTAGGGCGGATGGCAGTCCCACAACGACTACTGCACCGCGCTATGAACTCAGAACCTGAGTTTGAGCCCTGCCACAACTAACATCAATGCCAAGTGAGATCTGAACTGGCCCTGTCCCACCCCCGCCCAATCCCTCAACTAACCCACACTGACCGGCATGGTAAAGTATGGTTAAACAACACACATGACTGACATGTTTGGAGAGGCCTTCACCATCAGTGAATTGACTAAAAGCTGAACCATTCATACACAAGCGAGCATGCTACTTGCTGACGAAATGGATGTCTGTTCTCCTGTTTAATATCAATAAAAAAAAGTATATCAACTTACAACCAGTTCGCCATCACAGCCTTCCGTTATTCCACTTGTAATTTGACATTGGTCAGGACCTTGCATAGATTAACGCTAAATAGATTTAGATCAGCATTGTACGGTGACATTGTAGTGAACTGCTTGTAATGGGTTCATTTACATTTACAGCGACGTAAGCACACGCACAGACTAACATGAATCCTGATTGGATTTATCGAGGTAACTCGGAAATGTTAATTTGTGAGGGAATAGTTATCTACCGTCTGCATTAAGTTCCGGGAAGAGCAAAATACTGGTGATGCGGTTAATGTCCGAAGCCATTCGGGTGCACTGTCCACATATCTAATGTACCGTCAAAGGCCTAGAAGAAAACGGAGTCAGGGGACAGAGTTTGACAAGGAACAACGAGTTGTTCTTTTTTAGCGTAATTAAAACATCAAGCTTTACCGAAGAGGAAGAGTTATTTGATCGGAAGATGATACCCGAGGCTATATGCCGGGGGCCTCGTTACAGCGTGTGCCTGCGTGGGCACACGCTGTAACGAGTGTGCCCCGGTCCACATATGGAAATACGAGTGGTATTTACGGCCCACGCTTCGCACGCTCTCACTTGCTCCATGCATAACAATCGCACTAAAACAACAATTGCCCAGCTACACTGACGCAGGTTTTCACGGCTTGATCAAGGTAGAAGCGTTCACGTCGTGATCCCTGTCAAGTAATACGTGGTATTTCCTGCAGATTCTACCAAACACTTCGAAGCCGAGCTGAAAGACAACGATGTCCAGAAGCTCAACAGATGCCAGAAGCCCCTCAGTCTGGAGCAAGAAGAGAATCCAATGTCTGCCTTTAAGGCCAGCACTGACTGTTATAGCTCTAAATGTTGATTACAATTAAATTATGCTCTCTTTTATCTATTAAATAAGCAAATTTATTTATTCTTTTTTTCATTCATTTTCAGAAACCGCTTAATCCTATACAGGGTCGCGGTGAGCCGGAGCCTATCCCGGCAGACACAGGGCGCAAGGCAGGGGAACACCGAGGATGGGACGCCAGTCCATCGCAACAAATTTATTTAATTTATTAAATTAAATAAAACCCCCAAAAAAATTGTTGCTGATTTTCCGTGCTCTGTCGTTGTTGACATGTCGTTCTCTCTGCAGCTTTGTGCAGCGCTTTGTGACCCTCGGGTGAAAGGCGCTATATAAATGTTATTATTATTATATGTGTCGTTTAACTGTATTTCTATTGCACTGCAAATACCGTCATTCTAGAGGTAACAAGGTTCTGTAGATGTGTAGTGGAGTTGTCATCATACTCGCACAATGCTGTCTTCACTGGAAATATTCCCAAACGTTGACTCACGTGACTCTGCAGGTCTTCCAATATTTAAGGATAATAATTTGCATGTATAGAGCACCTACATTCCTCAGCAACTCACAGTGCCTTAGATCAGATCTCATCTCAACCATCCCAATGCCCTGTTGCTGTCTACCAAAAGAGATATAGAGTGCCCGCTGTCCCATTGTGGTAACAGCGGCCTGCAAATGGGCATCATGTTGTCCATCGGGGGTGATGTTAATACCCCAGGTGGGTTTTCACAATTAAGTAATTTGCGAGTGATTTATCAAAATTGGCAAATATGGACCTTTTTGCCAAAACATAAGGCCTACATAACGTTTGCTTGGCTCCAGCCTAATTCCAACAATCTGAACCCCACTTTGAGCCATCTCACAATCGAGAAAAGGACCATCGTGGAGAATGCAGTCAATTCATTGTAAATTTTGGCTCCTCAGGATTTCCATTTTTTTCTCACATAAACGCACCGTCATTTCATCCAAGCATGGCAAAATGGTGACTAAAATGATGCGGGAATTTGGTGTGACTATGCGGGGAGGTTATTATTCTGATTTGCTGTATAGTGGTGTGTGAATATTGTCAAAATGGGGTTTGGCAAACCTGAGCAGATTGATATAATACAATGATGTGCTAAAAGCAACTCGCTCTCCAACTGGCGCTGAAATTGTCCTATTGCAGCATTTGCTGAGGCTTGAAATGCTACAGTGGCATGCCAGAGATATGCTACTCAACGTGAAGTAATTGAGGACAATAGGGTAACATTGGAAGAGGTAAGTAGCGACCAAGAGCCTTGCAATTCCACATAACATCTGCATTCCACATTTCAAAGCAAAAAAGCTACTCTATGCTTAAAAATAAAATCATAATGGAGTCTCCTGGGTAAACACACATGCACTGAAAGTCAGTAATATAATGAGTCTTGAATACTGGTATAACTCCTACTAATAACTTCCAAAATTACGTCGCGCTGGATATATTTAAAATAGAAATTAAATGAAAGCGAGAGATTCTTCTACTGTGCTAGAATTTTAAGCTCCGCTATTCCCCCAAGTGTTATTGAAATCCACGTTTTATTTGCAGTTTATTGACTTATTGATTCACTAACCACTGCATGCATAAATGCATCATTAATCAGTTTAGCAAAAGAGATGATGAATTTATGAACCATATCATCGAAAGAATTAACATGTTTACGTAACTTCTTGTATGTAATATCACTACAGCAGCAGCAATGTAATGCCATACTGTATCTAGACAATTGTCAAAATTCCTACATAAATACTCTAAAGGTCAAAAGGATAATGTTTGGTATATTGATGTAGGTTTTTACGACTCGATTCATGATGGTTGCTCTTCAGAGTTGTTCTTTCGGGATAGCCGTGTCAAGCGATCTCCATCTCTCCCTCGCGACGTTTCGCCTCCCACGTTGGAAACCTGATGAAAGAACAGTTCTGAAGAGCAAGCGTGATGTTTTGTATAGCCAACCTGCAAATAGCTGGTAGTGGTTGCTAAACACTTTCTTGATGTCACCAGCTGCCAAGACATATTTGGCTACGGGACTGCACATCGGTGAGCAAGTACAAGCTTTCAAGCACTTTCAAGCACTTCACGACTCAAGATGACTCCTTCACTTCACAATATTTCCAATACTTCTTAAAAATAAATGTGCACAAACATCGCTGAGGCCGAAGCATCTGATATCATGATGAGTTGACTGCGCCTAGCATGCTGCGAGCAATACGAAGGAAAATGTGTAAAACAAGTCACCAAGGCAAGTGAGGAAATTGCTGACGTTTCCTGGGAAACGCCGACATGCCCAGTTATTGCAAATGTTGGAGGCACTCGGGCATTTTAATGATCCAGCTGAAATGTGTGTGTTTTATATCTGTGAAAGACGTGTGTGTAATTGTCAGGTGGATATCGGTAGCAGCGTGAAGGAAAGAGGAGGAACACTCGACACCGATATCCCGAAAGAGCAGCCCTTCAGAGCAATTATCGTACGCAATTATTGCTCTGAAAAATCATATTAGAGGTACAAGATAACAAGGGGGGTATTAATGACTTAAAAACACACCATTGTACATTCTGAAATGCAAGTAGTCTACAGTGTATGTACCTGCATTGGCATTAGTCCCTCTAATAAACCAAATGAACTGTAGCCATGCAATAGTCCAGTAATGTCAGAGCAGGCATAACATTTGGAGGAATTTGTTTACGTTATGCTGCCATGACATCTTTCTTGCGGTCCTAAACAGTACGGCTAGGAATGTTGCAGCAGATACTGCATGGCAAATAGCGTATCAATCACCTAACACATCTTCAAGATGATTGCTCCAATAAAAATAAAAACAAATTTTAATGAGCTGCAAAACCCTTGGAGTTTCATTAGCATTCGTGCGTATTGCTCTGGGTCCCAATATATTGACACAGAGCACTGGTGACAGGCAGTGCATTGCACTTTTTATTCTGCGTATACATTATTTTTCTTCAAATGAAATCAACTACAGTGTGCTGCTTTGGCAGAGGTTTAAAAATGAACCCCATTCGAATGTAAATTAAAGAGCCACAGACTTAATTTAATTTGGGATTTTCAAATTAACTAAAAAATATTCTTAAATCATTGTATTATTGGTGCCAGCTCCTGACTTCCCGCAGCAGAAACTAATTCTACAAAAAAGCAGATCACTTTCCCCAATATAATTGCTTACAACAAATTACTATTTGTAAGAATCACTGAAATGTGTATGTTAATGGGAAAGATACTTAAATCCAATTTTAGAAATCTTAAAATTCCACAATATTCTCCAATGTTTGCAGGTGTTCTCAGAGTTTAAGTTCTGCAGAGCATCTAATTTTGGGTATCGCCCATAATTTAACAATTCATTTTAAATGTAATACGAATACTGCTTTGCATCAGAATACCAAAGTATGACATTTTTGGGACACTATATAGAACTCATTCTTTCACTGCAATGCTACATTAACATAATCAATTTTAAAAAGTTGCTGCTGACTTCAAAATTACTGTCATGCTAATGCTACCATTACCTCTATCTGAATGTAATGTTAAAGGAATTGACACATTTTCAATGTAACACTCACCCCATAACCACTATATATTATCCTACCTCGATTACTGCAGGAAATTACCCAAAGCACAGAATCTGTGATAAATTGGGAATAATTTACAACTTCTGCCATCACAGTTGAAAATGTATACTTAAAAAAAACCAAACATTATATTGCAAAAGAGATACTGCCAGAGCCACCACTGTACTTGGAAGCCAGAGGTCGCAGGTTCTATTCGAGCAAGTGTTATTAATGTCTAAATGTCCATAGTAAGGGTACCACGTTCAAATCCTCCATGAGCACACATTTTACGTGCACAACACCAAGGCTGTTTTATGTCTAATTTCCACTAAACTTCCCACTCATTGATTGCTCAACATTCCCAAAAGGGACATCAGCGGTCGTCAGCAGAAACGTCATCAACAAGAGACGTCAGAAGAATGTGTTACACGCTTGGCTCAAGACCGTCCATAGGGCGGGTACTCTGCTAGTTGGAATAATGGGTGAGTTTCTCAAATCCAGGTAAAGGGTGAGTGCACCACCCTTTTCCAATAAGTCATGCCAATGTGGACGAGTAGGCCAAATATCCTCTAGAGGGAGCTTTCAAGTTCCCTTCTACCAGCAATAGCATAACAAAAAGTAATCACAAGGGTGGAGTAATAGTGCAACAGCTAGTGTGCTGGTTGCACTATGAACCTGACGACAGTTAGCATCAGTAACTGACCAGCATTGTGATTTCTAATCTGGTCCAAATCATCCCCCGCCCATGCTTCACGAACCTCTACTGACCAGCATTGTGAAGTACGGTCAAACAACCAAAGGAATGATCCAGAATGTGGGGAGCTTCATCCTGAGGGGATAGACGGATGGCTCTGAATTATTCAAATTACATGTTTAAAATAATAGGCGTTCCTACCTTGCTATAGTCGCACAGAACTATCTTAAAGAAAAGATAATGGATCTCACAGGGCTCTCATTCGCTTAAATACAATGCATTAATCAATCAATCATTCTGTTATAGTCAATAGGCATATAGTAGACCTGCTTGTATTGAATATGTTCAATTGTAGGATGAATTAAGATTCATGCAGACACTACCCCACTGTAACAGGACACATTTCACAATGTGCAGTGTTTCACCGATGACCTAATGGTAGCACTTAAAAACCACTCGGCACATACGATAGTATACTTTGGTCTGGTGTACTAGAAAAATAAAAACGTGTGCCACATTACCTGCTGCAGTTGATAAGCTTGAATTTATTTTTTGTGACTTGGAACAAATTCAATCCAGACTTAACAACGATTTCAGCTTCCATCACAGAGAGAATGGTTAATCAAACGTCATTTGAATGATTTTCCTTCATGACTTTTACAAAACAGTTCCCTGGTACTATAATAATAATATCAATTTATATAGCGCCTTTCACCCGAGGGTCACAAAGCGCTGCACATGGGCCGCGAAGAGGACGGCATGCCAACAACGAAAGAAAAAAACAATAAAAACCAAAGCAACAGAAAATAAATGCTTAAGGCTACTTCGAATATACTGAAAGGTCGTGAAACTGGCAATGTCGTACTGTCCAGAAGCTGACCAGCGTGCTTCGAAGAATCGCAAAGAAGAGGACTGATGACACGTTTGTCTTTCATAGTCAAAGTGAAATAGGAATCTCATCGTTACGAGCACTCGCCTCAGAGTGGAGTGGATACTGAACAAAGCTGACACCCAGTTTAAATGCGTATTTGTGCAATCGTCAGTGAATAGGCTGAAGCCTATACCTGACAACATCTATTTATACTTGACCTGTGACTTAAACCCATGGATGTCCCATTGAAAGCTGCCTTTGTGTTTCAACAGATGAACATTAGATCACTACTGTACATCGGAAAGGTACATTGGATGTAGGTTTCTATTTTATTGAATATGCTAGCTGGAATCGTGTTAAGATTACCACTGTGGACTTGCAATCTACACTTCACCAGTTCGATCTCCCAGTAAAGTTGAAACAATGACACTAGTTGCTTAAATCCCAACCCTGCTGTTCATCCAGCACTATACATGAGTACAGTGCAATTAGTCGATTGGCAGGTCTCGTGTGGTGGGGTAAAGAGTGAGTACTCCCACTTCTTCCGAGACGTTTGCTCAGCCTGAATGAGATCTCTTGAGGTGCCCTCTGGCACTATCTCACAGAGGCCCTTTCAGCAGCAGTGCCATGAGCAAATCATTGCAGGGCTGCACCTTTCATCTAATCTCATTGTCAGAAACCGCTTAATCCTCTACACGGTTGCGGTGAGCCGGAGCCTATCCAGGCAGACACAGAGCGCAAGGCAGGGCTATGCCGAGGATGGGACGCCGGTCCAGAACAGAGCACCGGGGGCAATTTTAGTCAGCAGGTAAATTAACCAATGTAACAGCATGTCATTGTACTGTGGGAGGAAACCGAAGTGCCCGGCGAAAACCCACGCGGACACGGGGAGAACATGCAAACTCCACACAGAAAGACACCTGAGCTGGGATTCGAACCCGGGGTTTATTGCTGTGAGGCGGCAGCGCTACTCACAACGCCACCAGGCTACACCTGTACCTTTTCACCTATTACTGTTTATGAATTACTAAGCATTATCGAATGCTTCAGTAATGCTATTAAGTTTATACTACATAGTACAATGGCACTTACGTAAGAATGGCCAGTAACACAATTTCCTTGTGCTGAGATTCAACTCAATAAAGTTTAGCCCATCTGAGAGCAGCCACCCATAAAACTACTTCGCAACACGCACAGAGAGCGAAGTCAGCAGTAAACATTGAACAAACCGCTATAAAGGCAGAGCAAGCAACAGATCTACTTAACCCAGTCAATTTTAAAGAGGCTCAAAACATTGAGGTTTTTATATACAGTACTCAATTTTACGTCTGAAGATGAGAAACTTTTTTTATTGCAAATAAAGCACTTATTGATTGATATTTTTTTTTACTGCAGGATGTTTCAGTGTTCAGAAAAATAATTCTCCGAAACAGCTTTCAGACTTTAAGATACATTGTGTGTTCAACAGCCCATCAAGTCAAGAGGAGAACGTAGCCAATGCTACAGATGCCCTTCAAACAGTTCCATAAATTGCTAACAATCCTTGACACAGCTATTCCGAAAGAACAGCTCTGAAGAGCAACCATCAAAACAGGCTATTGAGCATGCACTGCACAACTGAACTGTTCTTCTAATAATAGTAGCAAACAATGCACAACGTGGCAATCAAACGCTGTAAGTTGGCACGTTCATGTTTACATTTTAAAACAATCTATGCAACACAAGTGTTATATTACGTTCTGTTGCCAACGCCAAACACCGACATGGTGTGGAGGCGGGTCTTTATCGAGAGATGTATTAAACAGGGGACTGGACATGTTAGGTTACATAGCATTGTAGAGAGTTGTGAAGATGTTGTTTGAAATGTACTGATGACATAGTGAGAAGTAATTTCAATGGAAGGCTATTTGGAGAAATGACACGGATCCTGATGCCACGCACTTACCAAGTACCTCTTTGCTTTGTCTGGCTCTTGGTCCCAGAAAATGACTGTGCCCACTGACCAGAATAAGCCATTATAACGTCCTGAATCATTTCCAAAAAAAAGCTCTCCACACTTGTATAATGACGACCGTCTGTCAAAGCTGAAGATGTGGTGTGATTCACTAATGCAGTGTATTTTACGGATAGATTATTATAGTCCTTCAAGAATACTGTTCCATCACGTGTGAGATTTTTCACTTCTTTGTGTATATAGATTTCAAATGTATTTATTTTCCTCACGTTCTTCCTACAGAACCCAGGTCTTTATCAGCTTTATCAGCAACAATTTTAGTATTAACACTATACAGTATTCCTGTTGCTGAGGAAAGGGATGTCTGGTCCACTCTCCTTGGACTGCTGCCACCGCGACCCTCACCAGGACACGCGGTTTAGAAAATGGTTGGATGGATGGAAATTCAAATATACTTCCTAAGAACATAAACATTATACTAAAAGTCGCTACCACATTTCTAAAATTGGTTTACTTTGTAAAAGACGATATGACCAGCATTCCAAAGAGTGCATTCATATGAACACACAAATGTGGAAACTTTATCTATCACAACCATTATTAAGCTTTGAGTGTTAAGCTCAAGGGAGCCAGTGTCTTTGGTATCGCCCCCTGCCATAGCTTTTGGGATTGAGCAATGAAGAACCCTTTTCAATTGAAATATCCCAGACGCCAGAGCTTTGGTACAATTCAATTATGCAAACAGTTCTAAACAAAGTGCAGTTGAACATTTTATGAGGCTGTGATTCCCTTTGCAACAGGGATTTCAACTGAACTTTAGCTACGGCATGGATATGCCCAACTTTCGCCACACTGCTATCATCGCAAACCTACGGTACATCACTGCTATAAAGACGTGGATGGCAGTCTTTGTATAAATTCCACCACACCAATTGACAAGTGTCTGATATATCTGAGGTGAACTGAACAAGGAGCACCTCTATGAGGCATATACGGAAACGGAGAGAATCATAATCGCTACATTTTTTATCTCAAAATAGTTGAAAAAGTACGTAATCATCGCCAGTAGAAGCCAATCAAGCCACTGCTGGTTGAAGGCCATGAAATCTCCGTCCCATACGGTCCTGCGATGCCACAATCCCCCACACTCCTTCCAATAAGCTGATCTGATCACTCCATCCTCACGGTGAATGCCCTCTGTGTCGTGTATAAGCAGCCTCCAAGCATCAAAAAAGAAACGTGAAAGTGTATGTCCGATTAAGTTACATTGAAATCGGTTTTTTTTTTCATAAAATAAAAACATGGTGTGAAAATACAAAAACATTACCCGGCAATTATAGCATTCTAGCGTGACAAGGAGTTAAAATATAACTGAATTTGCTTTCACAAATATAAGAACCTATCTGTCTTATGTATATTAAACAACTTATGTAATATAATAATGTACACTATGCACACACCTATAACATGATGATGTTTTAGGAGTGATTGCCTAAATTGTATGCAATAACATACGAATACGTTTATCCACAAATGTGATTACCAAGTAGAGTTTAAAATGTGTTATACTTTTTTGTACGCTGCCACAGTATAATGATTAGCACTCTTGCAATCCACAGCTTGCCAATCTTCCAGAAAAGTAGTAAAAATAAATGACACATTTCTTCAATCCCATCCCCTCCCCACCGTTGTGCATTCCTAAGAAATTAAAGGTTCACCACAATTATTCGTTGAAGTTTCCAGTGTATTCCGTTTAAACCGGCAAAAACTCAAGAGATCAAGCTAGTTCTCATTTGCGAGAGTGGCGCGGGACATGTCTCGCAAATGCCAACATTTACACTAGCTAAACATCGAGGTCTGCTCGCCACGAGAAGGCTTCAGAAGAGAGTTTGTGTCGTTTTGCGATATCTCTGCTGAAGAAGCGCGGACCACAGTGGTTTACAATACGGTCCATAGTTTGGGTTGGATGGCCAGTCACACCGTGGCTTGTCTTTAATTCTTCCACATATGAACGCAATTTGTGCTTCATATGTAGCCAGGTGACTGGCCGGTGGCAGAGGTGAGGGCCTATACAAATCGATGACCATCACACGACTAACTGTGACAATCAATGTCGATTTGCTGTCGCTTGTGGTCATAGACATGAAAGTCCGTTGGGCCTTGCCTGACGAAGGTGGCGATGCCATGGTTATGGTGGTAAATGGCAGCAAGGAGCTTTCATGTCTAATTCCAATTGGCTAATTTGCGGGTATTTTATGAATTTGTACTAATGTAGGTTAGCACGGCTTCATGCATGAGAATTGCTTTCCAAAGCTGTTCTTTTCGGGATAGCCGTGTCGAGCACTCCCCCTTTCTCCTTCACGATGTGTCGAGCACTCTCTCTTTCGCTCAGAAAGAACAGCTTTGAAAAACAATTCTAATTTTTCAATTTGGCAAATTTCGACCCTGACTCCAGCAAACAGCGGCCTACTTCTGTCAATGACCTCACTGATCTTTAACTTTCACTGTGAAGCAGACGGTGCAAATGATTTCGGTTGTGACAGCCATGGGCCATGTCACCGCCCATGTGTCTAATTGGCAGGTCGAGTGCGGTGAACTCAAGTGTGGGTACTCCCACCTCTTCCTCCATCTGCCCAGCATAGACGAGAAGACCACCGACTTCTCCAGATGGGCTGTATTGGGCTCCGTTTAGAAGAGGCCCCTCCGCCTTTTATGTATCTCAACATTAACGCTCCCATTCAGCAGGACATGCGAACGTCAATGTTCAGTTCATGTATCTTTAGAAATAATTACATTCACTGTGTAGCGTGCAAAATGTAACCCTGTCCTTTGTCGACATAAATGTCAAGAACCCACGACCTTTTTTTCCCAGATTGCGTGACTGGCTTCAACCACTCACCCCGCCACAAAGAGTACATTTTAGTTCAAAATGTAAATGTACGGCATGCAAACTGATCAACACCATCATAATGAGCTGGCTTGCCTTTCAACCCTTCAGCGTCCCTGGGAACATTCAAGCAAAGTGATCATTTTTAAACGGCATGAGCAGTACACAAAACGGGAACATGATTGTTCATTCTTTGCCTATGTAAATATAAGCGTTGCATTTCCTGTGAAGTCAGACAAATATTGTTGGCACTCGGTACATTATTAATTATCCAAATTCAATTACAGCCCTCTGTCAAGCCACTGCTTGATAAATGCCTCCCCATGTCATCTCAGTTCATGGAGCTTGCTTGATCATACTTCAAAAGGCTGGTCACTTAGAGTAGGCTAAGGGGAGGGGGATAGACTACGACCGTTTCAGACATAATTTCCACCGATGTTAACCGTGGCCAGGAATTTCACTCATGGCATCAGATTCCAAGTGCGGTGCACTAACTACTGTGCCACTACTCTTCCCAGTTGAAATTAAGCACCTCAATCTGAAATGTTATCAAGCTGTTTAATCCACGTAATGCATGTAGTGTTATTCAGACATAATAGTTATTTTAATAATAGTTAAACTGCAGGTTGCTTTTATCAGTTACAATGCAGGGAGTAAGTATAATGTTGCATGTGAGTAAAACATGACAATGGAAAAAAATAATTTCACATTTAGCATATTAACGATTAAAAAAAAGTTGCCATGGGAATTAATGCTTTGGCACTCTCTTATGTTCTTAAACTCATTAAAACCTTGTTTCAAACTCCAGATCATCCTCCTATTATGCGCTGAAATGCTAAGCGTTATTTTTCCATGTTGTAAAGGCTTAATTTAAAAATAAAGTCCAACACGTTTCCCATTTAAATTACAACTCGAAAAGGATAAGCACTCGGGGTTTTTTTTGCTCCCTTAGCTGAAGATGTTTTCATAGAACATGATGCTTTGCAATTACGGATTATATATCTCCTATTGTTAATTGCAGAAAATCACTCTGCTGCGGCGAATCAAGATTCAAATCCCCATACCTACACATGTGGGCGCCGAGTTTGGCTGGCCCTCTGAGGCTGGATCTAATTTCATCCTAGCTTTTAAGAGATAAATGTATGCATTAATTTCAAGAGCGAGACTGGTAGATTTCAGCCTGAAATAATATAAAATCATAATGGATTGCTGTAAAACTTAAAATCGACTTCCCCAGCCCTCTATAGCAAGTGACAGGCAGTTAATACAGTACTTTATAGAACGCCGGATGATACAAATAAAATCTAGTTAATGGACACTGGCTGTACAGTAAGAGGCATTGTTGGCACGAATGACACTATGACAAAGTCTAAACTAATAATAAATACATTTCAATGCGAATTTCCATTTCATTGAAATACGTCGAATATTTTATAGTTTAAAATACGATAATAATGAAAATCAAGTGAAATAGATTACAAGTCAATTAGCTCTAATTACTCGTGATAGTAACATTAGGATTAATAGATATTCATAATTAATGCATTTCAGAATTCATGGCTTTTAATACAAATGTTTTGAGTGCGATTGATATAAAATTGATCTCTGTACGTTCACACCGCACAATTGTTACTGATGGTAGCGCATGCAGTAGATTCATAACCCTGCTGTGGGCTGTCAACATATTAACGACGGAGACAATATTACATTATGTTGAGGATTATGCACAACGAAGCGTTATGCACAGATAACGTGCACTAGCTCAACTCGTATGCCAGGTTAATTAACTGAAGGAGTAACCTTTATGTTTTCTAAACAAAGTGCATTCTAGTTCAAAGAATGGTTCAATTTATTTGCACCTTAATTAGTTTCTTAATGGATACAGTGATCACGGCTGTAAATTAGCTACCTTCCATCAGCCGTTAAATGTACGACTGCACTCACACACTGACCGAAAATGCATCGCGTGACAAAGAGGTGATTCCACCGTGTTAGATACCAATGTTGGAGTTGTGTTGCCTCTGGGCAGAATAATACATTGTAACGTGGGCCTGCTGTTGCCATTTTTTAGAATTGTATTGCCACTTAAAATGGCCACATACATACATTCTGGCGTGAATTGATTAGCATAAACACCATTCGGTCATAAATATTAATAGCAAATGTTAAAAGTGTTCAAACTACGATTCAGTGCCAATTTCTGCACTTATAATGCAGCGCAATTTCAAGGAATTGGTGGTGCATTGTTACGTGTAAATTTCCATTTCAGATCTCCAGAGCATTACAGTTTTGCTTCCGACTGTTAAAAATGCTTTCATTTCAAGACAGAAAACGTTACAGGCCAACATTAAAACTAAGCAGGAATGATCTTGCTACTCATTGTACATTGAAAACGCATTTACATTATCGACAAGATGGCCTTTAATTTACTTCAGAGGTGAACTGTGGGATAAATAATTTAGTTGACTTAATCCAGTCCAGGCTTTTTTTTAAGTACATTTAAATAACAAAAAGAAAAGCACACCATCATTTGGTTAGTAAATGTAAATGAAAAAGGATTTCCATATAAATTATATCTGACAGGCCGATGATAAACTGCAAAAAATGTACTTTTCAAAATGGTTAGGGTGCTACAGAATATGGTCTTTTTAATGACGTCAAAATTGTGTTTAGAACACAAAATGACATACAAAGCAGAATGCAAATCTGCAGGTATTGTCACTTGATCCTGTCGAGAAGATTATAATAAATGTATACATTTATAATTTGCTTCAGTTGTATATTTAGAATTCCATGTGTCGCACTGGTATTTTCTTCACCTCATACCATTCAACACAATTGTCACAATCTTAGAAAACACAAATCTAATAATCTTAGGCTCTGAATTTCACGACTGAACTAGGATTCAACTATTTTGTATTTATATTTACAGTATTTAGCTTAGAATGCTGTTTCACGGGCACACATTTACAGTGAAACAAATGTTATATATGACATGCTAAAATGATGATGATGATGATGATGATAAAGATCAAGTCATCTAAACATAATTGAGCAAGTCTTTTAATGTACGTATGTATGTCTGCACTGAGGTTACGGGGGTTTGAATCCTTCATGAGCGCACATTTTATCTACACAACACCAGGGCTCTTAGCTCTTATTTCAGCTTTACTTCCTAACTTATTGAATACTCTTCTAAAACTTCAGAGAGCCAGCAGCAATATTCACAAAAGGGCATCCAGGTCAAAGCCGTCATGTCAACAAAAAAAACATCACCAACACGGGATGTCAAAAGAACGCATTACACGCTTGGAACAAGTTCTCCCGTAGGGCAGGTACTCTGCTAGTAGCTATAAATCAACCAGACTACCCATCGTGACTGGTCCCCGCACATCATGTTCGGAAGAGGACGAGGCCGTTGTGCAGCAGAGGTTGCATCGATGGGGCTTACACGACAACGCCGACCTGGTGGTACGAGACAGGCGATGACACGACACACTGTGTCCACTACGTTTAGCGGGGGTGTGAGCACAACGACAAAACCGCATTCTGCAAATGCCGGAGCTGCCGCCTGGCTCAAAGCAAACGCTCATGTTACACGCGTGAACGGACACCAGATCACGAGGCCGCATCATCGAGCAAATAAGCACAACCTGGTGGACACCGTACGGTGGCAAGGTCACCAGCAGTTGTCTTGTTGAGAGCCTTCGCATAGGAATGCGTCACGTTCACCGTCAGCTCGGGTCCTTCAAAATAGATCACTGTTACCCATTGATCAATCGACCATACGGATGTACGCAGTGGGAGCCTAATGTCAAAAGACTAAATAACACAAGCACAGCGGCAAATGGGTACCCAACAAAGTATATGCTAGCCTTAAAAAGCAATTAACACTATTTTATTTTCAACCGACTATATTTTTATACTGATTACACCGTGTATGTAAAGCCTCTTTTATTATACAATAAGTCATATATCATTGTAGGTTTGTGAGGGAGGATTCAAAATTACATTTGGCAAAGCCTCATGATTTTTACTCACTGTGAAGGTAGGATGAGCCAGTGATCTTTTTACGATCGGTGTAATGAGTTTTCTGGCTAAAGGCCAAATTAATTATTTTTAATAGCGGATAGGGGAGAGTGGAGGCCATGTTGAGAAAATGAGACGTGCCAAACATAGCCGCAGTGAGTAGGCTGTGAAAGCAGCCCTTTGCCCTTAATGGCCCTATCAGAAGACCTCCCATTTGTATCAACTTGCCAAAAAAACTACGTTTGATTGAAAGTAATCACTGTACTGCCGCGGTCATGGTTTTACAATGGGAGCAAAAAAAAATCACCAGAGGTCCTTAAAAAATCAACAGAGGTCCTTAAAAGATGCACAAAAGTGACGTAACACAAAACAAACAACAAAGCCTTCTGGGTTCCTGCGGAAAAAGGCTATAATATACACCAATCGTACAACTCAGCATAAAAATTGGCAATCTCATCAAAACCCAAAAGCTTGAGTTAAGGTTGGTCAGCCTTAGCATAATAGAAACACACATTAACACACAGCACCCTTTGTGAAAATCAAACATGCTGTGGCGCTCTTCAGTATGAGGCAGGCACGCTAAACTCATCGTTGTGCCTGTAATGCAAATGCACATCAAATGTTGATATGGTAGTTTAATACTGCAGGCTTCATATCTTCCTTGGCTAAATAGGCAAGCGTTCCATGTAAAGTTAAATACAATTTAGACAATACAAATACATTTCAGTGGGACCATTAAGCAATTGGAAATACGCTAAAAACAAGCAAAATGTGTATGGATCGATTAGCGTAATGACATGTAGAGAATGACTCCATCCGTCTAACAAAATACAACTCCAGCTTCGAGGAATAATCCCAGGGTGGCTGAATTGGAGAAAAAAAAAAGGTCAATCCAGGGGATTATTTCAAAACCAATCATCATTTACAACTCGAGGACTGATGAGGTCTCTCACCATGGAAAGATTGCGATTAGAGCTGCAAGCGGTAACCCATCACAGCCACTCAATATCTGCCTGTCGCGTCGCTTCCTGGATAGCCGACATCAGACCCTGTTTTATGCATGGGGCGAAAGACAGCCGACCATTGCGCACGTAAACTGCTCTCCAATAGTGGGATACCCGGAGACTCCTCGGTCAATCCATCGATCATTGAAATTAATTGGATACCGCATCGAGCAGCGTCACACACACACACCCCAAGCAGGGGAGGTGGCGGTGTTAGAGCTACATTTGTTGTGTTCACGCTACAGTGCACGCCACGGTGCTAATCAATTTGCGAAAAAATACGGGCGCATTTGTCACTACTGGTTCCGCCAAGTATTTATCAGTGGGAATGACCGTTTAAGCAGCACTACAGCTGATTGTGTTTTTACACTTATAAGCATCCGGCACTTTGATCCCCAACATCAACCCTTCAGCCCTTCGTTAATGCAAGGCTGTCCTTCAGCCACCCTTTGAAACGCACAAGACCTGCCCCTGACGTTGGCAACGTTACGAGGACTTGGGCAGTTTGCAGGACGGGTGCTCTCCGTGTCAAAATATAAATGCGTACAATTCAACATTTTCTAAGCGTTCTTGGCAATTAAGAGTTGCACAACAACAGAGTTTGACTTTGACACGCCGCGCAATTCAGTGCTACAACAATTATATTACTTCCCCACTCTAACCAATTACACGATGACTTGAGATGGCAGGTTTTGTTCAGAGCGATTGGTTCACCAGCCATTGGTTCAGCAGCTCATAACCCAGCTTGTGCCCAATGCAGTATTTTTAATGCAAGGAAAGAACATTTACCAAAATGTTCATCGCAACATATGCAGATACAGTACTGCATTCTTTCTGGGATTTTTATTTGCCTTTCACATACGTGATCAGACGTGATTTACGGTGGGTTTCCACCAGATACAGACTTTGTTGCCAATTCACAGGACACATGGATTTATGACAAACTCTTTACTATGTGCAATGAGGTTTTCATAAGTTTAAATGCGTTACCAGTTATTCATTGAACAATCTATGAAAACACCTTTCCCAGTTTCACTTAAGTCGTCACTGCCTCGGATTGAATGCGCACGTACAGTTCACTCACAGCTTCGCAGCATTTTACAAGTGCCGACTCGAGCAAAAATGAAGGAGCAATTTTGAAAACAGCTTACCAAACATTACACTTAACTGCATTACATCACATTCCAACATCCATATTTTTCACGCAGTCTAACGAAAACACAGCGTGCCTACATAACAACGGCCAGCTGAATAACAACTCTGACTTGTATCACTATTAAACCCACTAATAATACACCAGTGCATTGTGTTTAGAGTCAATATTTTAGCATTTGAACACCGTGTGATTCACAAATCACACGATTCGTGTCAATGTACCGACATTGCCCATCACATTTATACACATCTAGATGAAGCTTTCTTGAGTGGGGGGTAAAATGCAATGCAATGTACATAATGTGCGATTTCTCTCTGCGCACCTGAAAACACGCATTGAGTTTTTTCGGTAGGTGAGGTCAAAAGTGATGACCAGCACACGAGGACACCGGCAACATGATTACATTAACTCATTATCGTATTATTTAATTACCAGGTTGATGAATGGATAGGTGGACAGCAAAAAAACTGACTTGCAGGATGGATGGGATTCGTGACTAGATGCACAGGTGAGTGATTGAATGAAGACAACTGGAAGGACACATGACAAATGAGAGGAACACTACTTTCAAGGGCAAGAGGTGAGTGCATAGGTGGTACATTAATGACATCACTGGACTGTATGTGCCATACACATGTGAAGGAGTAAGATATTCTGTTTTGTTCATTCTTACCAACCGCCTAGACATAATACTACCTGTGGACACAAAGCGATGGGTCTTACACAATGTAAAACGATGACCTTTCTCATTCTCGTATGATGGTATAGATCATTACGGAAGTAATCTCATTATGGCAGCCTTGCCACTATGCTGGGTAACCCTGCAACATACCAGTCCCACCAACATGTCTGCATTGGAAGTGGCTTTTGGTTTAAAATCGCCCTTCAATTCAATTTAAATGTTAATTAGAACTTCGGCACTACGTGAGACAGCTTGATATTTTTTACTGATTTCAAATTGCCGCTCCAAAATTAGTATTAGTCCACATTTTGCATCGTATACCCCACTGACTTTTCCGGAGGTGAAAATAGACAACATCTCCTGCAAACCAGGCAATTAATCAGCAAGAACACGAAATGTCACATCTTGTTGTAGAGCGTAATAGAGCAACCGTTTCTATTTTAAGTTATCATAGCAGTGTTTTGCGCTAGATTAAGAGTCAACGTAAGAAACAAAGCATTAACCACGATATTAAGTACACGCAGCAACACAACAAATACTTGACATTAGGAAAATAATTTCTTGCAGATAATTAAAATTCAGTTTCAAATCGATTTAAATTGTTTGTTAATTAACAGAATTAACAAATGTTCTCAGTATTGTTTACATCACCTTTTTATGCACAATTCACATTAACGCATTATTAACGATACGTTTTGACATTTCGCTAATATTTTAATTCCCGAAAAAAGTATACTGTATAAACAATTAGGCCACCAGCATTTCAACGTGAAATTCAAAGCAATCTCACTGCAGGATCGCCAAGTGGAGGCAGCAGAGAGAATCCCTCATGGCACGGTGACCCGCAGCCCTCACACGACGATTCCAAGCAATCCGGCAAGGGACCATCTTACTGACGCTCCAGACTAAACCATCCACAGCTGTGAAGATTAAAGGGGGTTTTACCGATCTGCAAGGTAAGGGTGTGTAGATAACGATGCTTCTCAGAGTCATGGGCAAAAGCCAAGTTTGTACGTGGTTGTGTCCGAATGTGTGGCCATCGTGGGACATGTAAAACTAAGAATCTTGGGGGGTTTGGTATCACGTGACCATTACATAGTATTGTTTTTGTAATTACCAGGAGCGTTAGCCCTCCGAGTCATGGAATCATGTAAATTCGCATGAAACTTTAAACAAACCAAGAGAGGAATTTGTATAAAATACGGATTATCACGACCACTGTCCAGAGAGTCCTGCACTGAAAAGTTATCAAATATAATGAATTAGTGTTCATCGTGTGAACGATAATCCGAATACTGATGTACGCTTTCACGGCTCAATATATGAGAATTTCTCTCCATTGCTGTTCTTTCGAGTGTTCCTGCTGTCTCCTTCGCAGTATTTCGCCTCGCACGCTGGACGTTGCGAAGGAGAGAGAAGGAACACTCGACACGGCGATTCCGGCAATACGACAACCCAGAGAAACCCTATCGATACAAACGGGTCCTGCTCAAAGAGCTGTAGCGTTAGAGCCAATCCGGTTCGACCTCCTGTCTACCTTACACCCCAGGCCTGCAACACCTCATTCACAGCCAGTTTTCTACCTACATTCAAAGCTTCTGAGATCCAACTGAGATCGGGTGCATTCAGGGCGATGTTTTTGTAGGAAACATTCTCGCACAGGAGAAAACGACTCTTAAACCGTTTCATATGTATCTTATAAAATGTTTCAATGCAATACCGTCAAGGTAGAGAACGATTTCCATAGGAAAATAATGATTCCTTCATGTTGCTCCGACTGAGGTTTATATGGCATCACTTAATGGAGTTCAAAGCGTCCTGCAACATCAAAGACAACGTGACCATTTCAGGTATCTCCCATTTCTCATCTTTGTCATCGACGATCGCCTGTCACGATACTCCACGACATTTTCACTTTCTGCCATCACTACAGAGTGGTCATGTGGGACAGACGTTTCAAGGATCAAGGCTTTACTTGCCTGGTCTCTGCAAGGGCGATATCTGCCTCTCTGGAACCCACTTTGTCAGTTGCTATCGGGCTGTAGACACTTCGTACATAAATGTGAATGCAGCCAGTTTCTTTTCTATGAAATACATGTCCCCGCTTTATTTTATTCGCCTGCAGAGGAGTGTGTGGTGAAGCTCTAACAGCACATTTTGTTAAAAAAAAAAAACAGGGTGTACAGGGTTCAAGGGATCAAACTATGCTGAAAAACAGCCAAACGTTTATTTTAGATTTAACTATGAAATAGCAAATGTCTAATCAAAATATTTGTGGCTTTTCGTTGCTTTCTGGTGTCTCGCCAAAAATAAAATTCTCTTGTTTTCACCCCCTTCCTGTGGCTGGCTGACACTTGTTTACTGAAATGCAATAAATAGTTTAAAAAAAACTAAAGAATTACAATCGTTCAATGTCATAAATATCTTGATATGAACATGAGACTTAACAAGTCAATTATTGCTTGCCAGATGCGTTCGACGTTTTTTTTACCAGTATGATTTTAAACAACCAGTGCAATAGATCCTCGCTATTCGCGGATTTTTCATTTGTGCTTTCAACGACTGTACGGCACGGCGCATGACGTGCACGAGTCTGCCGCTGGAAGCATCGTCAACGTGGGAAGCGAAAAGTCACGACGGAGAGAGAGGGAGAGATCGCTCGACACGGCTGTCCCGAAAGAACAGCTCTGAAGACCAACCATCATGAATCGAGCCGTGAAAACCTACATTAATTTCTGCAATCACCCGTTCTCTTAATCATGGCACCGAAGGTTTAAACAAGTGATAGTGCGGCGAGGAGATCCAAGTCTAAAATGGATTTTTTTACGTCATTTGTTTGACATTTGACACGAGTAAAAAAACTCAAGTCGCCAGATCCAGAGCGCGTTCGATAACTGCCGCGCGCCGCCATTCCCCTATACATTTTTCAGATGGAAAGTAAATTTAAAACAATTGTTTCACCTTCAAAAAATATAGAAGGCAAGATTTCAGACAACCCAAGAACATGGTGGTGCAGTGGGTAGCACTGCTGCCTCACAGCAGAAGGTCCCGGGTTCGAATCTCGGCTCGGGTGCCTTTCTGTGTGGAGTTTGTGTGTTCTCCCCATGTCCGCGTGGGTTTCCTCCAGGTTCTCCGGTTTCCTCCCACAAGTAAAAAAAAACCACTCCTTAATTATTTGGCCGATAACATCATAATATATAGGAAGCAGTGTGTGGCAATATGGCGCCGGCAAACCGCCTGGCTGCCTCTCTGCACTTTCCTCGCGCCTCTGAGTTGTTCTCTCGTCGAATTAATACCTTCGACATTGAATGAATATATGCGCGTTATAAATGTAAAAAAATATTAATTATTATTACCACATCACCGTCTGTGCCCTGTGCAAAATTATGTCCTATAATTTATCGCGATTGCTTGACTCTCAGTTTATCTGTCCTGATGTTACTGACATGCCGTTCTCTCCACAGCCTTGTGCAGCGCTTTGTGACCCTCGGGTGAAAGGCGCTCTATAAATGCTATTATTATTATTAATGAGACAACGCTTTTGTTTATTTTATTTCCTCGCATATGCTAATGTGTATTCTTCCCACATGAACAAAAATTAGCCAACCAATTCATTACTATAGATGTTTTCATATATTTTAATTAGGTAATAACAAAATGGTTTGAATGAATCATTGTTGGAATTTGTATAAAATTGATCCTTAAATAGCCCTTATTCTGCCTCAGAGAGGGTTTGGGAAAATATTGTTAGCGAGGGCTTTTCAAGTTCACAACACCGCCACGTCTCGCCATCTTTGTCTCTCCAATACTGATCTTTATATAACCTACCGACTACTTTAAACACCGAGTTGACCTAAGTTAGGCGCAAGAGCTGTTCAACTACATCTCTCATCGCTGATGTCAGCCACGGTGTGAAATCAAACTTAGGCCACCACATGTACAGTGCAGTGCGTCAACGACCGCATCAGCACAGCTCCCTCCCACACGCACAGCTCACACAAATACATTTGGACCAACAACAATCCTCAAAAATCTAGTTCCTGTACCGAGGGACTAGGATTTGAGAACCCATAAATTCACAGCAAGCGGTGACCTCTGTAATACATCTCACCCTGCCCGACTATAAGTACATCGCTTCAAAGAGAGTTGGAACGCAGCATAGGAGGAACCAATTTTGTGAAGGCACAAGCTCAGGTGGCACGACCTTGACCGAGGTGCACCCTGGGCTCATGCTCACGAGATTGCAGCCACAGGCACCGGAGCTCTCGGGGCACAGAGGCCACACGCGATGCCTGTCCCTGAGACAGTACGGTAGAGCAGGGAGAGTGGGGCATGGGGAGCACACACAGTCTCACCATTCAAATTCAGATTTTCTTGAATTGTTTTTCCTTCACGTGAAGCGGTCGCAGATACAATTGGGAATAGGTGTGCACTGATGGAAGTTTGAGGAGTCCGCAGGCCTATTGACTTATGCAGCAGCATGTCTTTGTACTGTCTAACTGAATCTTTCAGAGGGGCCGTGCATAGCCATCTATTTATATGTGATCGTAAACGACTTCGAGAATTCGGAACGGCAGTAAATAGCAAGTCAAGCGCGGAGACGCCCGCTGCCAGGCACCAGCTCACGGCCCGTCCGAGTGGCACATGGGCCCCTCCTTCTGGTCATTTTGGCGCTTACTAAACAACTTTCTTCGCGGCATTAAATCACGCATGAAATAAGTAGAGTGAAGAGGCGTTTAAAATATAATGACTGTAATACAGCCGTCGTAATTCATGGATGTGTCATGTGCCTTCAATGCTCGTCCGTGGAGAATTTTCTAATGATCAAGCGGCCACAGAAATCGTGTTCCGTTATTTTTGAGAAAGCGTTCAATTTTAAAAGGTCATCACGATGCGAACAATGGCCGGAGTTAAAACACGTTTTTTTTTAAACAGTGCAATGAAATACCATTTAATTTATTTTTTTACAGGGTGCATTATAATTGCATAAGTATTCTGTTGAAATTCCTGTGACCTCATGAGAAGTGAGGTCACGGTTGATTTTTTTTCTCTCAAAAATCCAGGCTGTCTCCTAGGTGAATGCCGGGTGTTGGCAGATAGGGGATTTTGCAGCATTAAACAGGGACCGTACACTCTCACAACACAGTCCCTGCCAGTTAAAGCCTACAAGAGTGCAATAGTGCAATACGTCTCTTCTTTGAGTTTATATTGAGGACACAACTGGCGGATGCTGCTATCTGTGACTATCAACAAAAACACTTCCTGATAACAACTCGGTAATGCACTGTTGAAAAAGATACCAGCATCAATCTGCCACCATTTCTGCTTCACTCTTGTCATCTGTGAAAATCGAGACTCGAATGAGTCTTAGTCGTTTCGAGAGCACTTCTGGGTGACTTATCCGTCGGTCACCACTGCTCATCGCAGATATTTTCTTGAATACCTGGGTAATTTCTCATCATGATGGTCTGACGACTAAACTTCATCGGTTAGTCTCGAGTGTAGACCACAAACCGTATTGCTTCTAACGACGTGTCCTGTCCAAACCAGCTTACTTTCAGGAGATCGATAAGATGCATCTACCGTTCTTAAGTTCTCTAAACCACGTATTCCTGCTTCTCTCAGTAATGCAATGTGTACCTCTCCTGCTTATCTGTGTTATTTTATCAGTGTCCATTTTCTTCCGTCATAGCAGATCATATTACACTGGTCAAAGACTTTATTCCCAGGGCGCAAACGATGCGTTGCTTTTCAACCTTAAGCTTCTTCTCATCTACAGATACATTTTAAGAACAGGATGAAACTTCCGCCAACTCTGAGTCACTCCGATTGCATGTGGATAGTATTATCTATGTTATCCGAAAAATGTGGATAATATAGAAAATGCTTCTTCTGATAATACGATGAGAGATTTTACTCAACCACTGCTCGTTCGAGTGATTGGTAATTGGTGTGAAAGGTCCTCTGTACCAGAACTGGCCAATAACCAGGCTAAACACGTAATTTGATGCCAAGTGTCGTTCGTTATTATTGGAACCTTTCCCATATTGATAGGTCACAACACAATGTGGCCATGCTCCGCAGGATCGCTTATGCACTTGCTGTGCAAAGGGATACCATTGCAGTCAATTACACACTCTAATGAGGTTTCAGTTCTGTAAATGCGTGTAATATCGCTCACAGTATATCTTTCGTTAAACCCTTTCTGTCACCGCTATGAGATTTCAAGTGGCTTAGTTCACACTTGAAAGTGTAAGGTAATTAGACGCACAGATGCAAAACTTTGCAAAATTACCCTACAATGTCTTGGTCCTGAATTCCAAACATGGCATTTAATATGAACCAGCATGTCATTTTGAATGATTGAAGGCTTATCTAGATCAGTTGTGAAAACTATAGAGGTCTGGGATGATATTGCACCCTTTAGGCCTAAATATGTAGTTAATTCATCATCCAGGGGTGGTATTTTCACAACCAGTTTGAGTTTAGGTTACCTCATAAAAGTATTGTCTGCCGAAGTGACCCTCTGGTTAAGGAAAATTACTTACAATTAACAAGTTGCGCGTTAATTGAGATGCCCTGAAGAGCAACCATCATTTCGTGGAACGTCTACAGAACATGTAGAGCGGGTTGTTGTTGGTCTAATCTGTGCGTGAACACACTGGTCTAGTGTCACACACCATCGTGACGCATACGAAAGTGGTAAAGAAGATGCAGAACACACACGTCATGATGATAATGAAACTGAGGATTACGATGCTGCCACCACTGTTACTGCTAATATTGCTCTAGTCCATCCATCCATCCATTGCAAGGTTCCGCTTAATCCTGTACAGGGTCGCGGCAAGCCGGAGCCTGTCCCGGCAGACACAGGGCGCAAGGCGGGGTTATACCCAGGATTGGACGCCAGTCCATCACAAGGCACCGGGGAATGCCACAAGAATTGGAAGCAATGCAACATACATACTAATGCCTCTCCATTTGTACCTTCAGGACGTTCGTGGCAGGTGGGCTTCAAGGTTCCCAGACACTAAGAGACACGTGGTTTTACACGTTTGCCAGGAATTTATGGCTCATTTCACTCCTGAGTGTAGAGGAGCTTTTTCCAATATCATTGATTTCCAACCCCCCCCCAACTGATACATGGTGTAAAAAGACTTTGTTTCACGTGTGAATGGACCGTAGAAAGAGCTTTCTAAAAATTGATCCACACGCAGCATAAGGACATTCGCTTCAATACAAATTCCTGCAATTGATCTGCAAACTGGCACATGAGCAACCGCAGCATTACACCAAGGAACGACATTCTTGACACACCTCAGCATCAAACAGTTTCCGAATGCATTGTGCGTCATGAGGATCACGTTATTTAACCACAGTTGTGGAAAGCGTAACTAAACACTCGGAGCAAATGTGGGCATCATTAGGGGGTGACGCCATGGTATAGCTACAGCTGAACCTGCAATACAGATCTCATCAGGCCTTTTTCCTGGCATGGAAGTTGAAAGAACTAGCGGAGTACCCGTCCTACGGACGATCGTCTTCCTAGTGTGTACCACGTTCTTCTGAGACCTATAGTTGATGACGTTTTCTGCTGCAATACCTGCTTTGGCCTGCATTTCTTCCAGATGTCCTTTGATGAATATTGCTGCTGGCGCTCTGACGCTTCAGAAGAGTAATGGATCAGTGGGCAGTAAAGCTGAAATAAGACATAAAAGTCTTGTTGTTGTGCAGATTAAATTTGCGCTAATTAACTATTCAAACCGCACTATCCTCAGTTTGCACTTAGGACGGTTTCAAACCCGATTTACCTGAGTGCGGACATACATACACAACAACACCTGCTCCATTAGGTGTGTACATATTGATGTATGGTCGAAGCTTTTTAAATCCCACAGCCACTGTACACCCAGCAGCACACCTGGGTCCATCATCAAGTTGGACGCGGTGGGGAGAAGTGTTTCATACCCCCCCTCTTACAGTACTTCTAGAGAGGCTCTTGAGAGCTCCCTCTAGCGGGGGTGCTTCCACTGGCAATTACAGGAGTGCACTTTTACTTTATTGCTTTCATGGTTGCTCTTCAGAACTGTTATTTCGGGATAGCCGTGTCGAGCGATCTCCATCTCTCCCTCGCGACGTTTCGCCTCCCACGTTGGAGGCATCATCAGGCGTTGATGATGCCTTCGACGTGGGAGACGTTGATGATGCCTTCGACGTGGGAGGCGAAACATCGCGAGGGAGAGATGGAGATCGCTCGACACGGCTATTCCGAAAGAACAGCTCTGCAGAGCAACCTTCGTGAATCAAGCCGTGAAAACCTACATCAACACATCTATTGCCTTGGTCACCATTGCTCTATTCCACCCATGTAAAGGCCGTATTTTTTTTACTTTGAGCCAACAAGCTGTCAGAATTCCATGCGACCCTGAATTGCACAATGGATTCTTGGGCTGAAGAGCAAGCATTCAAGGGACATGGCACCTCAGACATCCCATTATTCATAATCCATCAGCTTGGGACCACATGCGGAGCTCGGCATAGCATGTGGCACTATCATGGCTCTACCCCTTCATACAACCCTCAATAAAAACCACCCACGTTATTTACATCCACATTCTTATTCTCCCAGCTGCAGACTTTAAAAAACAGTAGCATCAAAACAGCTTTGTCACTACCTGTCCTTACTAGAAAGCCAATAATACATGCTACATTTTTGGGGGGGGAAATGAAACGCAAGATGAGTAAATAGATTTTTTTCAGTGCTTTTTGTTTAGTGTTTCAATTAATTATGCAATAGATTTGTTTTAATCATGATAGTTTTGGGATATATAATAAACGGCTAATGAGACTGCCAATGTTTTCATTAAATACCTTCAATTTTTTTGACCTGACAAATCCATCACGGATTTAGATTTTTTTCACAGCGGTGAAAATTGTACGATATACCGTCACTCGGGGATCAAATGAAATGTATTTCAAACAATGGGACAGTGTTTGTCTCACATTATTGTTGATGCTTGCTCCCGATTTCATTCCCCTGCATGAGTGGACACCTCATAGCAGATTGTCAACAAAGTGTCACTACCTGACACGCTTATAAAACGTGTATAGAAAAATAATTGATCTGCTAAGCATTTCAAATCAGCAGGAGTGATCCCGCAACAAGCCTTCACATGCAGCACATGGACACGTTATATTATTTTATGTATATTAATTTTACATTTATACACGCACACGTTACAAAACACTTGTATATGTTAAAAGGAGATTTGTCTTTTGCAATTATTATTACTCGAGAGAGATTTACCGTTTGGATTACGTTATAGTATTTTCTGAATGGTTGAACTGTTCATTAGCACGGTTTACCATCTTCGTTGTAACGATTGCATAAAAACACACACACTGAGCTTACATATGTGCACATGCATATTGTATGCATGGTATAAATTCCACTGTTTGAAATTGGCGACCAACATAAATGTATTTTCAACCTAAACAGCTCGGTGCAGACCCCACTGTGCCCAACTATCAAGGACATGACACTAGTGTCCGCACAGCCTTAGTCACGGTGACCTACTGCAGAGTACATTAAGAATACGACGCTGCAGTTGCTTTTCACACGTTTGGACCATTAGGAAATTCGTAATGTTTTTCAAGTAAATCAAGTAAACCTACATTGCATCAACCAGTATTTAATGACCTGGATATTCTACCATACGACTATAAAATAATGAAATGCTGGCCTCGCTCTACCTGACAGGGTGAGGAGCACGGCAATCCGGGAGAGCCTCGGAGTAGAGTCGCTGCTCCTTCGGATTGAGAGGAGCCAGTTGAGGTGGTTCGGACATCTGTTAAGGATGCCCCCTGGAAGGCTCCCCCTGGAAATTTACCAGGCACGGTCCACTTCGCGGAGACCTATAGGCCGACCCAGGACACGATGGAGGGATTCAATCTCTCGGCTGGCCTGGGAGCGCCTGGGAATACCTCAGGAAGAGCTGGAATCTGTTGCTGGGGAAATGGATGTCTGGTCCACTCTCCTTGGACTGCTGCCACCGCGACCCTCACCAGGACAAGCGGTTTAGAAAATGGATGGATGGAAATGCATCACTCCCAAGGACAATTTTTCATTATCAGATTATTATTACCAACTTCCCTTCAGGTTTTACAACGTGAAAAGACTGCCGTGGAGGAATAGCAGGGGAAACTATGAAGACAGATTTCACCCTGGTTGCATACTTTTTTTAACAGTAATTTAAAGTCCTGTGTCAATCCGTTAGCCATGGCCAGAAATGGGACACTGCTCCACATCAAATAATGTATTACCCTAAAAGTGGATTATTCCCCGGTTAGTTGCTGAATGCCGCTAGCTTCGATGTCATCCTAAAACCTTGGTGGTACCAAGGCAAACGCTTGTTTCCTCAAAGCAAAGACACAGTCCAATTTCTCCGCTTAGCAATGAATCTTAAGGTTAAAACGATGCAGAGACATAGATCACTTTGGGAATTGACAGGACAGTTGGAACGGCTTGTATCCCTCCACTCGCGTTCTTTATCTTAGCGCGCTCTGTGTTACATCAGGAGCCATCGCCTACGAGTTAGATGTAAATCAGACTGCTGTAGGTCCCTGCTTCCGTAACAACCAGATTTTAATTAGTTTATGCCATATGCAGATCCATGCATTGCACCATTTGCATAATGGTGAGATATTCCCCGAGAACTGTGGTTTCCTATCACAGCCTAAAAGACATGCTGCCGAGGTTAATTGGCCCGCTGACTAAAGTGCGCCCAGTGCCCTGCGGTGGACTGCAGTCCCATTCTGGGTATAGCGATGGACAGAGGCCTCTCCACGCCATCTCGACCATTGGACGTGTATTACCATACTTCAAAAGGCTGGTGAGTGCGGATTGGTGAACGCAGCGAGGACAGGATCGGTTCACACTTGCCGCTGATGTTAGCAGTCACCAGGAATCACACTCATGTAGCCGGGGTCTAAGTGCAGCACCCTAACAGCTAACCAGTGAGCCACGGCGCCACCACATTTGCCCTGATGTGACAATCATTGAGAGAAACTGTGTAGGAATACAGGCGAATAAGAATACGACCACATTTATGCATCGTACATTTTGACACTAAACAGGTAATAGATGTGCAGTATAATAATTACCTTGTGACAATGTGCCGAGAATCATCAAGAGAAGTGTTGCCATCTCCATTGACGACGTGAAATAAAGTGGCTTCCGGAGACTTTTAGACAATGTTAAACCGAAAAAACAATATCAACACTCACTGGAAACTAATAAGCCTTAGGTTTGATAAATGTGTGCCCAATTTTTCATTAAGTAAGAAATGTACACATTGCGATAAACATCCTCATGATAATAGCAGTGAAAATGGTCGGCAACCTGAAAACGGAAGGCGGCATGACCTGATCACATGACCAAAACGGATGGCAGTCATAAATTATCATCATCATCATCACCATCATTGTCAGAAACCGAATCAAGTTACCCAAGTGATTACAGTAGCTTACTATAATGAAATCCTGCTGTGTGTCGTCAATGTATAATAATACTTCTGTCAATTTTCACAATGGAAATTTGCACAATACAATGTCATCTGGGTTTCCGGCATGAGACAACTGGCATTTTGTATTGTGGGCTTCTAATTACCGAAGAGTTAGTATAAATTCACGCTTTGAATCCAAAGTTGCAGTACTTTTATTGAACATATTATGTGCATTAATGATAGGAGTTGCAGCAATAATATAATCCCAAAATTCATTTAATATACTTTGAAAAACGTACGCATTACTGTGGTGATATATACACAATTCCAAATTTTACACACAGAAAACAATTATATAAACAATGATATGAGACCAAACGAAAGCAACAACTTCGTTCCAAGATAGTATCACCGTATGAAAATTAAGTACATTTAAAGAGTGTAATTTTTACGAACCATGCAAGTACTATCTTTATATAAGCCTATAAAAAAATTTATATACAGCACACCGCAGTGTGTTAAATTAAGATATTACAAAATAACCTCATATTACTGTACCTATTACATTGCACATTTTGATAAATGCAGTATTTGGTAATTTAATATCAATATATAATCAAATTGTCGTAAAACGTTCCACCTGCACGTTCATATTCAGGCTGCCATCTGGATTTTCCAGTTTGTCAATGAACAAGACCACGTAATGCACAATTGTTACCGTGCGCGTGTGAACGGTTTAATTGTGCACACTGGATGCAAACAGCCCTCGCTCTCTCTGTCCCGGAATGAACTGGAGATGGAAATAACCCACGTGCTGAGTGACATACAGCCTACGGAAATTAATCTTTAATCTCAACTACCGCTGGGACGATTGGTTGATTAAGTCAATTAAGTCAATCAATCGACTAAAAAGTATAATTGGTTGTTTTTTTTGTGGTCGTTTACAGTACCTATTAAAGGTTCCTTTTAAAAAATGACAACCCCTCTTACAAATCATGCTCAGCACGGTGCAAATGGCGCCATTAGATGCCACCCATTACCTCCCGTCCAGCGTCACACGTGGGAAGAAAGAGGAGACTTTTTTCTAGCGCACTATGTCCTTCCTATCCGTTGTGTTGAGGAATCCAAACGATAATCCTGAGTCGTTGATCCACCCATCCATTTTCAGAAACCGCTTAATCCCGTACAGGGTCGCGGTGAGCCGGAGCCTATTCCGGCAGACACAGGGCGCAAGGCAGGCAAACACCGAGGATGGGACACCCAGTCCATCGCAGGGCGCCTGAGGAAATTTAGTCAGTACGCCAATTAACGTGGCAGCATGTATTTGGACGGTGGGAGGAAACCGGAGTGCCCGGCGAAAACCCACGCGGACACGGGGAGAACATACAAACTCCACACAGAAAGGCCGCCGAGCCGGGATTCGAACCGAGGAACGTCTTGCTGTGAGGCGGCAGCGCTACCCCAGCTGTACTCGGAACGTGCATCAGTTGTTGAACGGATCCCAAGGGCACCCGATTTAAAAAATCACTGTGATAAAGCAGTTCGGCGGGGTGGTGGCGCTGTCTTGTGACCCCCATTTAATTGACCCCTAATACATCCCTTTAATGGGTTGGGTCACGTAAAAAATATCAGTTTCGTAAATCCGCCTCCACCCGACAGCCGATTAGTAAGGTTTGTCACCTTAACAAAATGTCACAGTTCCTTTCCGCTTGAGAATACTGGTATGCTGGAGAGCGAACCCACAACATTTAGGGAAATATGTTGGATAACATTGGTGACGAAAGCCTTCATGTTATTTGACCCCTAACATTATTTTCCTTTGCTCATTCATTTCTGTTTTAAATAACCGTTACTTATTTATGTCGGACGGCTGATACGAGTTCACATACTGTTGAAGAACGGCTTGCAGTGAGCGTGTGGGCTCATGAAAGATCACAAACCGGAAAATCCGTGAATTGGGGGTCATAAGACCACCCTGTACTGCAGTCATTTCGCATCACCCTGTATGACAACAGACAGCCTCCTTGCAATGCACCTGGGGCGACTGAGTTCACATTGGACTGGAGAATACTGTTAACGTGAGCTAATGAAGCGCGGAGAAGCAGATTGGCTGCAATATTGAGAACATATTGTATAGCAGAGAAAGTTAACTTTCGCCTTCAATAAATGGCCAATGTGCTGTTTTTGGGTGCCTAGGGCTTTCTGCGTTCCGTTGCTGAAGCAATTAAGGAGCCTAGAAAATGCTAATCGTTAGCTGTGTACTATAATTATCAAATATTCAGCTTCTTCCGAGATTCCCATGAAATAAAAATTGGTAAGCACAAGAGCACTCATTCATGCGTGCCTCTGATTCAGCGTGGAATTCTCTACATAACAAAGGACTGCATATTTTACTGGCTGTCAAGACTACTCCTCCGAATTAACATTGCAGAGTGCTTGTGATGGATGTAGCATAGAATCCAGACACCTAAAATTAGGGGGGCACAGGACAACGTTCATCGTTATGCCATCTCCTTGTCAGTCGTCGTGCAAATTCTGAACTCAAAAGAGCTAAGCGTCCACTCTCCTGGCTATGACATTCATGGGTATATCGCGTAATATCCAACACATGCAACGGTTATTCGTGAAAATAGAAACTTCAACCTAGGTAGAGATTCTTAATACCCATTTTTTTTTATCACTTCCAATTAAAATAATAAATAGATAACAGCTGCGGAAGATACACGTTAATTTTGCAAGTGATATTGAACAACCCATGCATGAGCAGAATTGCATGCAAGGCATATGTTTATAAGTTATAAAACACATTGATTCATAACACCGAGCTCAAGTCAGTGTTATGTTTATTGGAGAACAACTGTATTGACATTTAAATAAAACAAGATTTAGATTTCATGGCGGGAACTATTATTAAATCTGTATATGTCAACACTCGTGCATATTGGTACCACACGTGTGTCTACGCGTGTCTATCAGCCACATCACGAACTGTACTGCGGATGTACGGAAACGTTCTTTGGAATCTATTTTTTGCTAAACGATTATTTAAAACGGATACAATAACACTGTACCAGTGGACGCGTTGCTCAAAAGCAGCCGGCACCTATGCGACCATCACAATTCTCCTCAGCTTGCCTGTCATCTGGAATTGAACTTCATGTCAAGTCATCATGTTACGCGTTTACGCAAGAAAGCGTTCACTTATTGGCACTGATCTAGGTTTTCACGGCTCGATTCATGGTGGTTGCTCTTCAGAGCTGTTCTTTCGGATAGCCGTGTCGAGCGATCTCCCTCGCGACGTTTCGCCTAATGATGCTCCCAATGCGGGAGTTCGCTCGACAGGGCTATCCCGAAAGAACAACTCTGAAGAGCAACCAACATTAACTTCTTTACCACCTGTTTTAGATACGATTATCTACAGTTCTACACAAACATTTCAACCTGAAACAAATATATCATCAGCAGCCACGAACCCTTAGATCGTGGCTCTCCATCACAGAGGGCCAGAGAGAGGGATGACAGACCACCTCTGTGAGCCCACTCTAGGCTCCCCATTAGTGTGCTCTTTCCGTGAAATGTACTTCCTTCGCAGGAGCTTTGTGCAAGCCAATTGGTGGCTATTACCCACCCACATCGAATCGCACAGCTGTTACATGAAATTCCCCATTCACACTAGTGTTAAGAAATAAATATCATGACAGATTCCACAATCGGAATCTAAGTCAATCACAAAGGGGATTCACTGCCCGTGGTTATTGTGAAGTGTCTCTCTGCCCTGCTTGCCACAAAGAAGGTCGAGACAATTGCGGGGCCAAAAGGGTCTATGACGCACACGCGAACAATGAACATCTATTTGGAAATATCCGAGCATTTGCAGGTCATAGTACTCTCTGCTATGCTGCACAGATGCAGCACGTTAACAGAAATGTTAATTCCATGTAAAATATAGAAATGATCCAGCCCCATCTGGGTCTGCTTCTGGAATGCAGATGTCTTAGCAGTAAGTTTATGTAGAATTGCGATGTGAAAGGAAAAAAATCTCATGTTTGCTCGTGGAATGCTGCAGTTGTTTAAGGGATACAAGTTATGACGTCTACATTTCTCACAGCCATTATTAAATTATAACTGCAAATGATTGGATTATATTTAAATGGTCGCAGTGTTGGCAGTTACGCCAATTAGTCAGCATCATGAATGACCTCTGACCAAACAAAAGGCTGCTGTAGCTAATATTGTGACCAAATGTCATTACACGTATTAAAAAAGGAGTTACAGCGACATTCCTACTTTGTTAAATTCGGGCCAGCTAATTTATAAATGGCTTGCTATAATAAGCAATACAAAGTGAAGGCTGGGAGGAATATTTTTTTCATAAATGTGTCCAATTTAGATTTACACTGATGCGCCGTGTAGTTCTCCGGTGTTTATTGAGGTTGGGCCACGTGTGGTTTGCCCTTGTCTGACATTTCGCTCAACATACCAGGACTTCTTCAGGAGGTCCACATTCAGCTAAGCGACATCATGCCGAGCGCCAGCAACACAACCACAAAACAAGTCGGAGAACTCGTTTCCAGTCGACTGAATTTGACCACAGCCAACCTTGTCACCGAAGTAGTAATGTGCCAACTTTTTCAATATTTGTTTAATTGACATGGCTATCAAGACATTCCACTTTTCGTACAACAGGGTAATACGTTTTATAGTTGACAAGTTATTAACAATGCCAAGGTAGTTTATAAGTCTTTCATATCCAACCTTTTA
>JAZEWU010000012.1:8848912-8862873 GCA_036362915.1 Geotria australis
TGAAACCCATCCTCAATGTGCTGAGTGAGATTTAGAAGTTGGCTTGTTGTAGATTTGCCGGGTCGGAATCCGGCTTGTTGGGGGATGATGGCTGGTTTCTAACAATGAATGAATAAATGAATATATTACAAGAAGGTGGGTAGAAAGTGAACTGTGAAGTATAATTGATGATCATTGTTTGGCAGGTCATCGGCCAGGCGATGCCCAGCTGACGTGATACAAAACTGTATTTTATTTATTTCATGTCTATTTTGAAAAGGCAGCTTCTGTATGTGCCACTGTATTTCTCTGGTAGGAGGTCAGTGCCATAAACATGTCAGTTGGGCTGACAAGTTGTTATCTACAACAACTTCCCCTCACGTGCAAACACACGCAAACTAAAGACGGAACGTTTGATGTTGGTTTTCACGACTCGATTCATGATGGTTGCTCTTCAGAGCTGTTCTTTGGGGATAACGGTGTCGAGCGATCTCCATTTCTCTCTCGCGACGTTTCGCCTCCCACGTCGGAGGCCTGATGATGCTTCCACCGTGGGAGAGATGGAGATTGCTCGACACGGCTATCCCGAAAGAACAGCCCTGAAGACCAACCATTAGCGGAACGTTTACAATCTATTTCAGTTTCGGTAGCAGGTAAATACGTGTGGTTGAAACGTGCCACGAATATGGTTTGAACGGCATTAAATCAGGGACGGTTTGCACTACGTGAGCCTGCCTGGAGAGAGTATCGATGTAAATCAGTGCGGTTTGTGTTGGTAATTCATTAATTTGTTCAAATTTACTTACATTATCTATTACGGTAATGATATATTGATCAGCGCGTTTGTTAGAGCCAGTAATTACGCGCAACCCTATTTACTGGACGACTGCACAGTATTTATGTTGCACCAATTAAACTTCAAAACAAAATGTCGCGGCATAATGCACGTTTAACAGTGGCATGAGGACCTTTAAAATGCCAATGAGGAAATAC
Source organism: Geotria australis (assembly GCA_036362915.1). Taxonomy (NCBI): domain Eukaryota; kingdom Metazoa; phylum Chordata; class Hyperoartia; order Petromyzontiformes; family Geotriidae; genus Geotria; species Geotria australis. Next base: position 8,849,885 of record JAZEWU010000012.1, read on the forward strand.
AACAGGAGTGTGGACAAAATACAATCTCTCACTCCACCGAGTCACCAACAAACAGCAGAAAATAAAGCAATGTCCCTAAGGAAGACTTTGGATGATAAGACATAAAACGAGGGTTTATTTCTCCACTAAAATCTTTAACTGTCACGGGGAAGGCAACTCTTTATGGATTACTTCGCATTCTCCTCGCCGTTGCGTGTGAATTCGGAGTGTTTATAGCTTCCACCAGCAGGTGGCATGTACCACGATGCACACATTCATCCATCCATTGGCAGAAACCGCTTAATCCTGTGCAGGGTTGTGGTGAGCCGGAGCCTATCCCGGCAGACACACGGCGCAAGGCAGGGCTATACACAGGATTGGGACGCCAGTTCATCACGGGGCACAGGTGGCAATTTAGTCAGCAGGCTAATTAACCTATGCAGCAGCATGTCTTTGGACCGTGGGAGGAAACCGGAGTGCCCGGCAAAAGCCCACGCGGACACGGGGAGAACATGCAAACTCCACACAGAAAAGCACCCGAGCCGGGATTCGAACCCAGGCCCACAATACTTTTTGTAATTCGCTGACAATAGTCCATGGCAATCTCTGACCAGTGGACTCACCACAAAGCCGGTGCATTTGATTTTTTATTTCTGTGGTTTTTATTGGTTGTTTTTTCTTTTGTTGTTGACATGCCGGTCTGTTCAGGCCCTTGTGCAGCGCTTTGTGACCCTCGGGTGAAAAGCGCTATATAAAATGCTATTATTATTCAACGCTATTCACAGTCCAACTGACACCAAATCAAGCTCACACACCGTCCGTTAGAAGACGCACAAATAGAATTGAAAATTTTCAACTAATGCTCGTCTCCAAACATCATGCGACTTACGCTACGCCTTATATTCATGCAACAAGAGTAGACGAAATCCCCAAAGAGAGCAGCACTCAAATGATAATAATACTAATTTAACGTTTATAACGCGCACATATTCATTCAATGTCGAAGGTATTCATTCGAAGAGAGAATGACTCAGAGGCGTAGCGAGGAAAGCGCAGAGAAGGCGGAGGAGGTAGCCAGGCGCTTCTGCCAGCAGGGGAGTGAGCAAGGCATTGCAGGGCTGCACCTGCATCAGCTAGATATAGGACATATAATCCACAACCAACTTCTACCAAATGCGTGGTGTAAAAATACCGCCATTAACAGTGCTACGACGTGTAAAAACAATGCCAGCAGGGGCAATACCATGTAGTTTTAATGTATACCAGCACTCAGAAGCACATTTCCCCTTTGTTGAGATAAGCAGCCGCACAAGAGGACAGCTTAATATTTAAAGAGCTATTGATGCAGCCAGAACTTGCTTAGGAGAGAGATTTTAGTGGCCTGTGGTGGGAGTTATCCTGAACACTGACGCTATCACCACACTTCTGTCCAAAAGTGCCGTGGGCAAAGGCTCAGCCAGGATCTCTTACATGGCAGAGCAAGAGGGCGGACTTGCAGTGTTTTCGAAGCGTCACGGCTTGTTACAGCGTTGGGTGGTGGCGTATGCTTTATTGTGCTTCACGGACCTAATCACCGTATTTCACACGTACACACGCGCTTGGGAATATCGCATGAAAAAGGGAAGATATTGTCCACCAGCATTTATGCTTCCTCGACCCTATTCACCGACTTAAATACGCGTAATCTTCGAGGTGTCTCGGGGATATATACGACAGCCGGATAAAGCGGGTTGCAATCTAAGCCCGTAGTCATGTGAGGATGTGTAATGTTTGCAGAGTAGACGGGGCTTTGGTTCAAATAGGGAAAGCACCCACAGGACACACTGCCCCCTACCACGCTGCTTGGTCATTACTTGAATTTCGGCTTGAGAATTGTGCCCAATGTAAAACTGCCGGGCGGCACGGTAGCGCGGTGAGTATCGCTGCTGCCTCACAGCAAGAAGGACCTGGTTCGAATCCCGGCTCAGGTGCATTTCTGTGTGGAGTTTGCATGCTCTCCCCGTGTCCGCGTGGGTTGTCGCCGGGCACCCCGGTTTCCTCCCACCGTCCAAAGACATCCTGCTGCATAGGTTAATTGGCCTACTGACTAAATTGCCCAATCCTGAGTATATCCATGCCTTGTGCCCTGTGTGTGCCTGGATAGGCTCCGGCTCACCACGACCCTGTTAAGCGGTTTCTGAAAATGGATGGATGGATGGTTAAACTGCCAACATCGCTGGTGCAGTGAAAAAGTCTATAGTTGACACCGACTCATGTTATGATTACTCAAGGATCTGTTAACTGCTTACGTGTTGACGGGGTCCCTTCCCTGGAAACACCTGTTCAGGCTCTACATCCAAGCTAAGCAATGCCAAACTCTGGATTTTAAGACAAACAGCAATGTAACAATTCTGAGCTCTTTGCAACTGGTACAAAACCGTCTTCCCTTCATCTCCAAGGTAAGCCGCAGCAATGGACAGAGAGAAGTCGACAAACCACTGCGCGGAGATCTCGTTCGAGGCAAAGGTCATGGCCTAACGACCCCAAAAAACAAGGGTCTCGCAGAGTAACAAATACCTAGCAGTGCCTGCGCGTCACTTTAACATGTAGCAAATAAAGTCAGATAGATTTAGAGGCCGGTAGACTGCGGCGTTACGGTCAGTGTGGGATGATCTGTGCGTGAAATGATGTGTGTGTGGGATAATGTGTGTGGCCTCGGGGTGCATGTGGCCTGGCACAGGCGACGTGGTGACGTCACCGCCACTTAGTGGCGAAAGACGGTTGTTTGTTTGTTTGTGTGTGATGATGTGCGTGTGGGATGAGTAGCAGAGAGGTGGCTACCCGTTGGATGTCGTGGATGTGTCCCTGCTCGAGCGTGTGGAAGTGAGCCACGGCGTACTCCACCAGCGCCCCGAAGATGAAGCTGAAGCAGATGCCCAGGTACACGTCGATGGCCTTGATGAAGCAGTTGGCGTTGGGCAGGGAGGCGCGCGCACCCATCATCAGCGTGGTCATGGTGAGCACCGTGGTGACGCCTGCGTTCGTTCCCAGGAGAAAGACGGAGAGGGATATTCATCCTATCTTTCGTCATCACTATCCGCTTCATCCTGTACAGGGTCACGGTGAGCCGATGCCCACACTAGCAGACAGGGCACATGGCAGGGCTATACCCAGGATGGGATGCCAGTCCACCGCAGGGCACCGGGGGCAAGTTTGTCAGGTCAAATAACCTAGGCAGCATGTCGTTGGACTGTGGGAGAAAACCAGAGTACCTAGCGCAACTCCCCCTCCCCACCACCACAGGGCAACCATGGGGCAACCATGGTTTAGAAGCTGGTGATAGTCCTGCATTCTACATCTGCGAATAGAGCCATGCGGAATGTCAAACGAAGTTTTAACTCTACATTACACCAATATGTAAATGCATACTAGGGTAACGTGTAATGAAGGCAGCTAAACAGCAAACTCGGTTAATGGGTGGGTAAGTGTAATTATGGCCATCTCACAGTAATAAGATGACACCGCTGAGATTGCAGATTAAATTCTGGGTTACAGCCGCATGTGATATAACCTCGTGTGCGGTCAATTGATGGCCTCGGCCCAGTCGCCAAACGGTGGACAAAATAACATTACAAATATTTGGCCTACTTCAGATTAGAACTCTAAAAGCAAATGGGTTTGATCAACATGTGATGAACCCTCATTGCAGGGCATAGAAACTTGCAATATTTAGTGGTCACATGTATAAACATAAATGTGTGAAAACCCGTGGATGCCCTGTGCTGGCTAGCCATCACACCGCATGAGGTACTACCAACACAAACAACCTCTGCTTGTCAGGTGTTTTTCGAGTTATCATATGCAGCTTGGCCAATTTGATTTCACATTTTATTCCTTTGGGTACTTTACAATTCCACATAATCGCGCGTCCCTTTTACAACGGCATTTGGGATTTTGTATGAGATAAGCATAATATGCACTTGCTAGATAACGCTGTCATGAATATTGAGAGATGGCAATTTTCTACAAGGTCTCTTGGCACAGAGGCCAATTTGTCATTCATTTACATCCGCACGCTGATGGATTGCACCGAGCAAATAATTAAATTATTCCGTATTATTTTTAGAACTGCAACATGTGAAATTTGGTGCCGAAAACATTGTATAGTTTTCATTACGATTAAAAACATGTTATATGACAGAAAGTTTCCTATACACTCACATTAGGAAATGTTTTCTGTGCTGGTTATAAATCATATATTATGAGTGAGTAGCAGTACAATAAATCCTATCCTGAGTAGGTTTTTGTTGTTGTCATAATGGGTGGCCAAGTTAAATTCAGAGACAGGGGCCCCTGTGGGCAATCGAGCAAAGCAGGATTAACATCCTGAGTGTGTGTGTGTGTGCACTGCACAGAGCTCTTAAAACCCAGAGTTTACGATCCGATTAAAACAAAATCGATATTGAGCCTGACGTCCGTCACCCCGCATAGCTGCCATGTGGTTGTCCATATGGCTCCAATAATTGAAATATAATTCAATCTAGAAAGAGATTCAGGAAATACGACACACTGGGGCCAGTATTAAAGTACTAGATTTGCAAGTCTCTTTAAGTAAGATGGTCCCGTCTGGATGTTTGTTTGTGGGTAGAAGTTCAAGTCATCATCTTCAGCAGCCACGGTCCATCCACGAGCAGGTGAAACCATCTCAAACTGCCACCGTCTCTCACAAAACTACGATGTAGTAATAATACAATAATCGACCATTACCTGCAATCGAGCTAATTTCAATATTGTCGTCCTCTCATATGCATTTCCGTCACTGGCTGCCACTCCAATCCAAAATCGCTCTTTACCAGGCATCGTCTCTTCCAGCCGTCTCCTGCCTCAGCCCACTGGCTTTTTTTAACAGTTTGATTTATGTCATTAACCTGCGTATGCTCTCTAATCCGTGTAATCCTCTTTATGTCTCTCGTTGCAATTCTAAGCATGTATATCGCCACGCTTCCTTGGGCACTTCTCAGTTCTTGTTTTGTATTTATCATGAATGACCCGATATCAGAACGGGGTCGAAGCAGATAGCAGTTACAATTATCTTCGTTCGCACGTTTCATTATCAACTTCATATTTCCAAACGAGCCAACCCGCCTCTTTATTCTACACTTTTAATCCCAGTGTGCCTTAATATAAAATTGGTGTTTCAGTCGAAATTGCATAAATACAAAAGAAAACCGTTTTCTGCACTTTCCTCACACGCCTGATTGCTGTACTGCCCCCTACCGGCACTGGGACCCAGGAGGTGACGTGCTCTGCGGACTTCACTTCAACTTGCTCAACCAATCAGTCTGCAGTGCTAGTCCATATGCCTTTACCCCCATCATCATCAGCCATGGTCAATCCACTGCTGGATGAAGGCCCAAGCCACCACCTCCTCGCACGATCGTGCCATGTAATAACTCACCAAACACCTGAACGCAAATAGATTCACTGCGCAAACTCCTTTGTGGACGTTATCCCAGATGCATTGCGTTCGTTTGGCTAATACTCAGTTATTATTCTTGACCGTCAGCCATTATCCCTCGTAGCGATATTTTCTGCTCAAGAGCGTGAAGCCGTTAACCTGCGATGTTCTCCAATACATCTGTCTCGCGCAAAAAAGTGCACAAAGCAAAATCGAGAGATGCATGGTTGGAATTATGCTGAGAGCCAGAAAGAAGCGAAGTTATATATTGTTCAACTCCTAATAACGCCTTTTTTGCGAAGCAGCGGGTTTAATCGCAAGCAATAAATACACGGTGCTTCACGCTCTGCTGCATTTCTTGAACATACATCAGTGGTGATTGTGTGCAATTTAGGCACGTCTATTGAGGGCATAAATATGTATGATACATTTGTGGGCATAGATGAGTTTGCAAAAGGGATGAAATTCAAGGCCAAAAGTGTTTAAATAATTAATAGGTAATATTACTGCACAAGAGACCATCATATGAATTCTGCCTTTGCACTTAATTTGACCGAGCCGAAACCGGAAGATTAAACTTGCAGTATTTATGGCAGAGATGCGCAAAATGAAACATCATCAATCAACCGCACAACAACAAAAACTGTTGAAAATGTACGTAGGCTAAACCCTTGAAGGATCATGAAAATGAACCTGCAAGTTTACTTTGGGAACTCTGATGGAAATGTTCCGCTGTCGCAGGGAGCATGATAAAGATGTGATTTATGAAAAACAGCTGAAAACACGAACCCAAGTAACAAAAAGAGGCAATCAGCAGAACTCACCGATACAGATCCTGGCAGGGACGGATGACTGGCTGATCCAGAAGGACACCCAGGACAGCACAACGAGCAGCACGGACGGGATGTACGTCTCCAGGATGAAATACAAGATGTTACGCCGCAGCTTGAAGTGAAACACCAGCTTCGGGTACTGGCCTGCCGCAGTCATAATAAAAGGCCCCGCAGTTATCACTCTCTCCAGGCTGCGTGGTGCTCAGAGTGCTTAACTCACAGTCGGATAGTTGCAAGTACGGTTGTCACCGCTCCTGGTTTTCCCAACATCATCCGCTATTTGACGCAGCTGTCTTGGCAAATTGGTAACTCTTCCCGGGACGTTAAAAGTTTTTTCAGTATACTGGCCAAGACAATGACACGACTCTCATATCTCCCTTCTGTTGGTATTGTGACTTGTTATTCTTCTCACTCATGATATGCCCTGAGTTTATTTGCACTTCACAATTCAAATTCTGGTTTAAAAGCTGTTATTTCAGAATAGCCGTGCCGAGCGTTCCTCCCCCCCCCGCTCCCATGACGTTTCGCCTCCCGCACTGGATTCATTACCTGATAATCATTAGCCTGATGATGCCTCTAACGTGGGAGGCAAAGCCCTGCGAAGGGGAGAGGAGGAACGCTCGACACAGCTATCCCGAAAGAACAGTTCTTGAGGGCAATTGTCATACATCGTGCTGTGAAAACTTACATCAATACACATTCCAGAAAATCATCAGCACCGTGAAGGCATTACTGCTGCAAAGAGACAATGACGCTGTATTTTGTCACTTGACTCGCTCCGTCATCGGGCAGCTGTTGATCGGTTTAGCCAATCCACAGCGGTGCCCGTATGTACACGTGTTTCTGCACACTTTGTATAGAGTTGTTTGTGACATCCTATGTCCAATTGTCTGGCAGACACTTTTAGTTGTATGATTTACAGCAGTTCCCGTAATTAATTTACGGGACAATGCCTGATATTTATTTGTCAAATAATTTGTAAATAACGATAACGTACAGAAGGGTTGTTGTGTCCTCACACCAAATTTTCACGAGGAATAATCCATTCGCATTTGAACATTTTTAAATTGCGAATGCGCATCTAAAAAAAACCTAAACTCTACGGTGCCTTTGAGACTGCTTAGGCAATTCTGTAATTCAAATTCATAACAAAGGGGTCTTGAATCCCTTCGGAAATTCCCATTCTATTGGTTTGATGGCATTGTGAATCCGGGATTTACGACTTTATTCCCATGGAAACCCCCTGGTGAATAGTGCGATAAATGTGAACAGACACGCGCGATGTCAAGGGCCAGCGCTTTGACACTTGCAGCTTCAACCCACGCCTAAAGAGGCCCCATGCTCCTTGACAGTGAGACACACTCCTGACGATCATTGTTTTATACTGAAGCCCACCGTCAAACTTCTTGCTTAGGTGTCGCTACCGTTTATCATTTTGCAACCATATTGCCACAAAAGTTACTTTATACTGCAGTTGGTATTCCAGCGACACATTTCGTATTGCAACAGGGCACGGTTTATTGTCGGCCAAAGATGTTCAGGGATGAACCCCATATTTTCCTCCCTGCCCCCCTCCCACGAACCAGCAAATTCCATGAGAAAGTAAGCCCTGCATCAAGGAAACACCAGACACTGAAAGTGAAAATCAAGCATCCTGAAAAAAAAATCCATTGCAACAGGATGGCAAGCTATTATTGGCAAGTGAGACGCATCGCATTGATTTATTTCAGGATTACGCTTACCAAAAAAAATCTAATTTTTTTCAAAGTACTGTATTGTACAGATCAATATATTTCAATTATCTGTGTTCTTCAAAACAACATTGAAAGATGTGAGCAATACCGTCTAAGATATTAATGTTGAGGACCACCACTACACGCGGCTTCCACGGCAACCGATGACATGAAATCCAGAACTGTAATTTTACATTTGCCCAGGGGAACATCACTAAGCCTCAAGACTCATTCTCAGTAGGGACCAACTTGGAATATTTGGCCAATTCCTTTCGAGAGTATTTTCACAAGTGGGCGGACACTAGAGTGCCTGAAGGAGTCCCACTTATAAGAGGGAAGAACACTTAAACGTTTCCTCTGATAACCACCAAAAACGCCTTGCTGTACTACCTTTCATAATCCCGTTATTATGATTCGATAGATTTCATGCGCGTGATCTTAGCGTCATTGCCCTACCTCTTCTATAACTTGTTAGATTACTAGCGTGTGCCACTGCACCCGACCATGCTCGTGTAACTTTATTATGAGGTATCTGTTAATGCAAAGGGTTTCCATCTCTGAGGTACACAAACCGGGGCCTACCACGAGAATATTATTCCACATTTCCGAAAGGGGGGGGAAACTACGTGTAAATGTGTTGTCTTGAGTGGGAATTTACTATATTGTACAACTGACAAAGGAAGACGTTCCGATTTCCAAGGCGAGCTACCTCACCAAGAGGACATCCTGGGAAAGCCAGGACAGGTGGCATTCTGATACACGGAACGTGCTGAACACTTGGCTTGTTCTGCCACGAGTATAATAGGTTGTCATTCTCATTTGTATCGTCAAGCAATTGCTTGAAAAATGCAATTAGTGCTCATGATATGAAAACGCTGCTCAAATGCACAAAAACGCACAACCATACAGATGCAAGCTGTGTGAGCAGCGTTTAAAGAGATTGATGGTTGTCAGCTATGACTGGGTGTTGTGACTGCGGGCAGCACATTTTATAAGGTTACAAAGTCAGTCCCTTTCTGTTACCAGCAGGTGATGCTATAAGTCCCTGCAGGTATGCTAACTTATGGGTGATTGTGTAGTATTGTGCTCTTAACGGTTTATTTACAGAGGGTTTTATTGTTTATCCCGGGGAGTTTAATTACCATAATTAGTCAATGAAACATAAATATTCTGGTTTCCAGCGATAGTCAAATTGTATGTGTTCCATAATCAACTATTCTTTATAACTTGGCATATTTCAAGATAACCAGGTGTGCTCACTGAACCACGGTGTACCGGTGTGGCCCATGTCAATGTAAATTAAGCTTTCGTATGTTTTTAGTGATGAACCATAAAACTGAATTCCACTTGGATACGAATTGCCCAAAGGCCAAATGAATGCAACTGTTATTCACAAATCTGTGTCGAGGTGCAGTACTTGCTCATGGCACTGCTGGCTGAAGGGCGCCCACTAGGGGGAGCTCCACTAGGGTACTTAGGCCTACTCCTCCACACTGGCAATATGTCTTGCAAACGGTGGAGTTACCCACACCACACTTGACCTGGCAATCGACCAACTGCGCTGCATTCATTCACACTGTTGGCTAGACGGAGGCGAGGGGCTTCAGGAAGCGGTCACCATTATTTAAACTGCCTGTGTGGGAAAATAACAAGACGTGGAGGTGGCCGGGTGGCACAGGAGTGAGAGCAATCTGGCCATCACTGACATCATGGGTTGATTCTGGCTAGAAGGGCCATTGTACGGATTTTTGGTTTTCACGGATCGATTGATGATGATGCTTCCAACTTGGGAGGGAGAGCGCTCAGTGACACGGCTATCCCGAAAGTAGAGCTCTGAAGAGCAACCATCCGACGGAAGATTGCCTACAATGTTATTTGTGCCTATGGACCACTGCTAATGCACCCTAAAAAAAGACACGTTTTTCTATACGCTGTAATGCTGTAATGCTCCGGGCCTCCGAATCAACGGGTGCAACGCGCCCGGAGAAAATGCGCGCGTTACAAAAGTAGATAATTATAATTATTTCATGTGTGTTGGTTTGTGTCGTAGGAATCGCGCAGCCAGGGCTTACAAGCTCACTGGGTATTTTCTGCTGTAATCATAAATAAACATCTATCTGTCTTCTCACCGGTTTCATAGACGGCCTCAGACACAGAGGTGTAGTATCCCTCCACCGTGTACTGGGCGAGCTTCAGCGTGTCCAGGCCGCGCACGGAGTCGTTGCCTCGCGTCCAGTAGAACACCAGGTCGTTGGTGTTGTATCCCCCTAACGATACCGCACACTCATCAGAGATCAGGCTCGTCATCATCGGCGTCATCAGCGTCCACTGTAAGATGTGTTAACAATTGTAAAAGTAACATCGTCATGTGTGAAAATAACCTTTCCGCTGCTGTCGTCTACAGACAGTGGTTCTCTAAACAGCACGTGTGAATTGGCCGAGATATTTAACATCACTTTCATCTGCAGCCAATCTCAGGTAATTCTCAATAGGAATTACATACACATCAATACCTTACAATGCGTAAACTACTCCCATTGTAATGTATGTCTTTGAATGTATATGTTTGGTATATGAAAGTTGGGGGGAGTGTTAACCCACTGTGCGCTGAACCTGGCGCCCTGAGTTCAATTGCTGACCATCAACACCATCGGTGGTGACCAACCCTCGTGACCAACATGACATGTGGAGGTTTCCATCCAGGAGTCAGTGGATTTACAAATGGCTGTGGTCGATGAATATGACATGCATAATTATTATCGAGACTTAACCCCTTGCCCCGCGCACCCACGTGCCAGCTAGCTCACGCCGACCAGTGGTAAGTACCTTCTGCTCAAACAACTGGTATGGCGTGAGGCGGTCATCCATCAGTCGAACTGACAAAGAGCTGTAAATCTTATGTAAACCTTTAACCTACCGGCGTTAGTAATATTACAGTTGTAGCGCCTAGTGACACACTGATATTTAAATGAGGTTACATTCTGTGACAGTCTTGCGTTTCCCATGTGGAATGTATTTGTTGTATACAGATGCTGCTTTGGTGAACTTATGTAATGAATAACAGGCTAATTGTAAATAATAAAATGCTTCTGTTACAGGAATCACGAGGAGACAAGGATTTGGGCAATTTTGTCAAGTGACGTTCGATAATGCTTCTGTTTTTCAGCAACAGAATCTTCAATACACTGGGAAGAAAGACAATTATTGAGCCTGTGCTGTCATTATCGCATCGATCAGCAGGTGTTTTGGTATTGCTATTTTGGATCGAGGTAAGATACGTCTCACTGTAAGTACAATAATCAGTGATTGTATCATTCTGATGGAACTCCATGGTTTTTGACGTTTACAGTGTTAGGAATTCTAGAGGCATTCAGGAAAAATAAAATAACGGCCGCTGTCCAGGTTTACCCGGGTTGGCCGGTTGACCCCCAATGGTGGCGGTATAGTAGCAACATTTTACGGCAGGATGCCTTGCTGACACCAACTTCCTTTAGTCGCTATTTGTCTGGACCTCCCTCCAGACCTGTTCACCAAGGGAGATCCTTCCTGGAGTGCTGGACTCCAGGTGTCGTGCATTGCGGTTCGTCAGAACGCACAAACGCCTCCACCACGATAAGGTTACGATACATGGGTGGGGGGGCTTTCGTTTAATTCAACCTGTTATCGTGAGTCATCAGTGGCATAGCAATTCAGTGCCTGCGGTACAGCTGCACAGCAGAGGTCCAAGGGCCACAGGTACCCAGGTGCTGGGCTATGAAGAGGAGGACACGTGAGGGCGTCGGTGGCAGCTAGCGGGGAACGGCAGCGCCGGCTGCAGGAGTGGGAAACGTAGCCAATTCCCCTTCGAGGAGTGCTGGCAGATGGTTAGAACTCGAGAGGGGTAGCAATGTCAAGTTGTGCAGTCGTGCGGCTGTGATGAGTGGGTGTGCGCGCGACTCGCTCAGGTGACACCAATACGCCGCGGTCAACACCACCGAGACAAGCGCCATTGGCACGCGGAGACGGGGGGTGGCGAGAAGGGGACAGTGGGAGAAATCAGTTGACCCCCATTTAATCCCTTGCACCAGCGCGATGCTGCACGACCAAACAGGCCCTCTGAATGTTGAATGCGCCTGCTCACACTGGAAAACTCGGAACTATTTCAAGCAACAACTCACAGCTCTCCAGTTGCAGGGTACACGTCTGCTTGTCCATGGGATACTTGGTGAGGTCCATGTTGCACGCCACGGTGGTGGTGATTCTGTTGACAAACAATGCAAGAAGGCAGTGCCGGATTTAGGCATATGCTAAACAAGCTACAGCTTAAGGCCCCACAATCCGCAGGGGCCTCAAGAAGATTCCAGATTGGGGTTTATACCCATTTTTAATTGTTGAAGAAACAGAAATCCGATAACAAGAAGAATTGGTTGAATTACAGACCAACGAAGAGTTGAAGCTCAAATTTAAGAGCGGTCGAGCCAACCAATTGATAAATGTGTAATCAGTAAATGCATTCATTTGAAAATAATTTGTATTTTTCACATTGTTATTAAATATTTAAAAGGCATATTTGTTTTCAAGTGTTGTGGGATCCGGCACTGCACGCATGTAGTTGAGCACAACGTGGCAGTGCGTTCCTGCTCAAATGCGCTCCTGCGTGCCGACGCATTTCCATTGGCCGTTCTTAGTGGCGGAAATTCCGCACGACCGTGATTGGATCAATATCTACAAAGGTCGACCGTTGTTCACTTCCCACGCGTGAGTATCGATTTTATCAACCCCCTTTCAAGTACTGTAATAGTAAACCATCCATCCATCCATTGTCAGAAAATGCTTAGTCCTGTACAGGGTCGCGGTGAGCCCGAGGCTATCCCAGCAGACACAGGGCGCAAGGCAGGACTATACCCAAGATGGGACGCCAGTCTAAACCCTTGACCAGAATTTGACTTTACAGTCAGCCGTAGTCGCCCTCTGGCATGTCCACATTTCCATTGGTCTCTCCCGTCTGTTCCCATAATGTTATTGCAC
>JAZEWU010000012.1:8863203-8888192 GCA_036362915.1 Geotria australis
AGTGGTTTTTAACCGATGTGTTGAGTCTCTCCATTGAATTGTGTCGGGGCCCCATAATCACTAGCATCACCCCTGCCTCTCCAACGCGGAGGTTCTTGCAATACAAGTTTCACTTCGACATAGTCAACGCGAGGGTGAAGCTAATAACAGGGTGAAGCTAATTACAGGGAAAACAAGATAGTTAGCGTCAAGATTATAGATTGCCAAGCAGACAACATAAGATAACGTCTCAGCAAACAGATACGATTGCATCGAGGCGCAAAAGGAAGAAATGGATGTCACAATTTTAAATAATCATCAGTCACCCGCTGTGCACGCCTCACCTCGCAGCCAGTGTGCGCCAGCGGTACCGACTGCGCTATAGTGACAGTCAGTGCAATTAAAGTGAGGGGAAAAGTAAAAGAACAGTGAACACGTTTTCTGCAACCGCGCAAAGATATGTTCAGGAAGATTAGAGATGTAAATGAACCAACGTAGGTGTGTTCATGTGTTTGACATGAGAACATGTACTAAGGCATTATAGAGAAGTGACAAGTGGTGGTGACCCCAAAAAAAATGTGTTGCTGATTTTCTGTTCTCTGTCGTTATTGATATCTCGTTCTCTCCGCAGCCCTGTGCAGCGCTGTGTGACCCACGGTTGAAAGGCGCTCTATAAATGTTATTATTATTATTAAATGATGAACAGATTATTTGTTGCAGTTGTGCACGAAATAACAACTCCACACATTAGTCGTTAACACACCGTTTGAAGAAAAAATGTATAACAGGTGACGTTTCGGGAAATGACCCTTCCGCGTAGCACCCGAAGAAAGAGCATATCTCAAGTGGTGGTCCTGAGCCAGTGGTGCATATACCGCGTTCCTACGGTGGCTACAAGGCTCTCCACATGAGTGGTCTAATTCTAAACCATGGGGCAACCCAGGAAATTACACCCCCCCACACTCAATGTGGGGGGCCCGATAGACGGCCATTCGGCCAAGCGATGCTCATGTCAGTGGTTTTTAACCAATGTGAAAGAACAGCAATGGAATGCCTCTCCATAGCTGTTCTTTCTGGATAGCCGTGTCGAATGTTCATGCTTTTTTCGTCACGGCTTTTCACCTCCCGCGTTGGAGGCATCACCATGCTTTCTGATGATGCCTCCGACAAGGGAGGCGAAATACTCTACACGGCTATCCCGAAAGAACAGCTATGGAGTGCAATTCTCGTGCATCGATCTGTAAAAACCTACATCGTTACAGAGCGCTCTCATATAATAATAATAATAATAATTCAATTTATATAGCTGAAGGGCCATTGGCCGAAATGTTGCCTATTATATAATTCTCCTTTGAAGGCGAGTCAGTGTGTGTGTCGGGTCGTGCTCCACGGACACTGAAGGCTGCTCCAAGGTTCCGCACATTTATTCACAACCGCTAGGCAGTGCGATGACTTTTTCGTGAAACGAGCTGTTACAGCGATTTTTGTCCTAATTTGTACAGTGGGGTTTAATAATAAAATGTACATAAATATGTAACTAATCCGTTCTCAGACAAGAGATGAAATGTGTGCGCCGTGAGCGTTCAAATTAATCTTAATTAACGACTTGACGCATCATTACCCGCCTGCACGAAATTAGCTTTCTCTACAGGAACCGCATCGTACGGCCGACACACTGCACAAACCCAGCACCAGACACCATCCTCATCCCGAGCTGCAGCCTTTCTCCCAGGGCCTCCGAGGAACCAGCCATGGCGTCGATGTGCAAACGGGGACGGACGAATGCTTTGTAACGTTACCTACTTGCTTCAACGTCACAGCCACCACGAGTAATAGATTCAAGCGTATGGCAGCAAAATCTAACCTGATGTAATGTTTTATGCGTCCGCGTGGGTTTTCGCCGGGCACTCCGTTTTCCTCCTACAGTCCAAAGACATGCTGCTGCACAGGTTAATTGGCCTACTGACTAACTTGTGCCCTGTGATGGACTGGCGTCCAATCATAGGTATAGCCCTGCCTTGCGCCCTGTGTCTGCCGGGATAGGCTCCGGCTCACTGCAACCCTGAACAGGATTAAGCGGTTTCTGACAATGAATGAATGTAATGTTTTAAAAACAGCCTGTTTCAAATTCTTTCTTTCCATCCCCCAACTCACTGGCCATTGAGAGGGGAGAAGAGGAAAGAGGATTCGGACGGAGCGTGAGGAACCATTAACGATAGTATTGTATATGTGTTCCAACTTATGAGAATGCATATCTAAACCTGTCTGCCTGTTGCCATCCAATAATGTAGGTCATATGCTAATGAAGTCAATTTAAATATATCTAATATCCACACAACACTGTATAATACCGCAACATGCAGTGCAGTGACCTATAAATAGACGAAGCTGCAGATTGTAACACTCAAAACGCTCAACCGAGACAAATGCGTGTGCCAGCACACACTCTGTGAATGTTATTGTTTTTAATGTGGAGAGAAAACGACGACATTTTAAAATCTGGCGCTGAAGAGATGTTTTTGCTTAAGCATTATGAATTAACAAATCCACGTAATTCGAATTATGTTTTAGCGTATTAATCTGGTCAATATCGAGATTCCAACATTCATCCTTGCTGCATTTCGAAAGATATGGAAATATTAAAATGAAAATAAAAAGCAATATACTCCAGCCATTCAAATGCTTAATGTGCGCAAAATGAATATGTAACTGATGCAATTAATTTATATCTGATAAGTGGTTCCCTTCAATCAGCGGGATTCAATTGGTTGCCACTAATAAATGTAAATAGTGGCTGCAGTACCAACGGGGTTATTTATTATTGAGAGCTGTCATTCATTGCAGCGCTTTGTGACCCTCGGGTGAAAGGCGCTATATAAATGCTATTATTATTATTATTAAATGGTGGTCGACATAGCCCATCATCCCTTCAATAAGATGGGTAACACCTTTGACCAAGTTAACAGTGGTTGTTCTATCTAGAGTAGACCAAGTCATAGGAATGTGGACTTTCCAGCAATAGCTGAGGGCTGCCC
Source organism: Geotria australis (assembly GCA_036362915.1). NCBI lineage: Eukaryota > Metazoa > Chordata > Hyperoartia > Petromyzontiformes > Geotriidae > Geotria > Geotria australis. The sequence goes on from JAZEWU010000012.1 coordinate 8,866,218, forward strand.
CTGCCTTACGTCCTGTGTCTGCCGGGATAGGCTCCGGCTCTCCGCAACCCTGTACAGGATAAGCGGTTTGTGTCAATTAATGAATGAGCTCAGGACTGCCATTCATGCACATAAAACAATCACACACGTGCAAAGCACGTTCGTGTGTTGCCGGACCGGTTAGCATGCTATACGTGATTAGCGCCATGTAATTTATCTGTGTCGCTACATAACGCGCATCACAAAGAGAAAGCAAGTTATAATGGCATTTGAAATTAGTTCGCCAATGGTATTCTCTATCTCGTGCAAGCAGCACACGGCAGGAATGTGTATGTACATATGGGCAGGTTAATTTGGTAGCAGCGCCCCACCTTTCCACTTGCTCCCAATCAACCTCAGCTTCTACTCTATCAGCAAGGGCGCAGGGTGAGCAGTACAACGGGAGGAGGGAGGACTTCACAACAAGCATATCTCGTGTTTCACAATAGTAGCAAACTCTATTGCGAAATGCGTGTGTTGGCCCATGTCCAGGGTGAAATCACAGTATAGAGTTCCAAAAAAAATCTAATGCACAATCTCGTGTGTAATCATTCATCTTAATCTTGACTTAGGATTTTATCTTTACTATCATGGGTCACAACCTGTTAAAGCTCATCCTCCCATCCAACCAAAAAAACCTGAGCACAAACGATAAAGGTGTTTGCAAGTTTCATTGTAAAGGTCATGTCAGGGTTGCAGAGTTGGTCATCAGAATGTCTGACTTGTTGCTGGAGGTTTTCACAGCTCGATGTATGAGAATTGCTCTTAAGAGCTGCTCTTTTGGAATAGCCATGTCAAGAATTCCTCCTCTGTCCTTCGCGACATCGATTGGTCATCACAATGTCGCTTGTTGGTCGTCAACAAATCTGACATTGGAGGCATCAGGATTCAGGAGCGTCAGGAGCCTGGCTTCACAATCTTCAGAAGTCTGACGATGCCTCCAACATGGGAGGCTAAACATCGCGAAGGAGAAGGAACACTCGACAGGGCTATCCTGATAGAGCAGCTCCGAAGAGAAATTCCCAGAATGTGCGACTCTGATTGGCGCAATAGAGTTGCATAACGACATCTCCGCTGTACCAAGTGACCTGACAATTCCCAGCCACACAGATGATTTTACTGTTTGCTGTTCAACGGCAGTTGCTGATCAGCTGATGAGTGTTGAGACAGGCTTTGTGCACACATCAGGAGGAGCTGCAAATGGGCTCGGGTTGGTTAGTGCAACCTAAAGCAATACAGGCGGTCTAATGACATGAACTGTTATGAATGAGACATAATCCTCCCGAAAATAGCACAACCTGTAAAGACAATGTTAGGCTTTATCACAGTGCCAACACTATGCTATCAGTAATTGCCGTCATACTGTAATCTCTACCTTAGGCATTTCACAATCTTTGTGCTAAATATAAAGGTATCTTTAGCCTGAAGCTAACCTCAGCAGTTTAACAGTGGCTTCAAACTAAATGTAATTTAATCTTTGACATTAGTCCAAAACCAGTGTGCTGTTGAACTGATCTTGACGTTTGAAGAGCCATAGTTTCGTATTATCAATGGAATATATGGAGCTTTGATCAAGGACGAATCTTACCAGCAAAAAATTACAGCTTCGATGAAAAACTGAACTTACGACCAAAGAATTACAGTTTGGGCAGATTGGAGTCATTTATATAAAACTAAAGGCTTTTCTCATATTCAAAATGTACAACGGTAGCAAATGTAATTTTTTAAGATTTAGGTACTCTCACATTTGTATACACTGTATAACGCAGCTATAAAAATCAGGAGGGAAATATCGTTGGTCCCGTAGGGCCTGCTACCAGCAAATCAAAGTGGTGCTTAACCTCTGTCAGCATTCAGAAAGTAACAACATAAGTACAGCATCTCTTTGTCTGTGGGAGTTGTTACTGCTCATTAGTGACATGTAATGCTAAACAATTTAAGACGTGGAGTGTCATTTTACATAAACAATATTTAAAATTGTGTAAGACATCTGTATATGGTCTTCTAATTATGCTTTCCACTTACATATTTTAACCGTTCCAAATGAAAGTGTTTTACGTTTATTTACAAGATTTAAAACGTTATTGTACATTTTATCTACTAATGTAATCTAGAGATTTGCTGTCACGAGAAAGACTCACGTTTATTTTGATATAATTTACATATCAGGCCTGGTGCCGTTGCGTCAGAGTGCCTGACTTGCAATCAAATGGTTATAATAGTATATCTATTTTCATGGGTTGGGTCATGTAAAAAATTATAATAAATTTCGAAAACTCGCCTCCACCAGACACAACCAATGAGAAAGTGTTGTCACGTGAGCAACACGTGCCAATTGTTTACTGCTTCAGCACACCGGTATGTTGGAGAGCGAACCCACAACATTTATAAATGGTTATGAGTCAAACGCCTATTTGGGCATCCACCCAGCTCAGCATCCCAAAAGGGATCTTCCATAGGAATGTACAGTTTCCACGACTGATTCAAGGTGACCTCTCATGACTCATTCGAGCATGGTCACGCCACCTTGCTTTTATGTTTGCATTGTTATCTCATTTTTTTTTGTTTAAACCTACGTACCATTTCTGCATACATGAAGAATCATATTAAACACCTCTTTTTTTTCACACTTTATGGAACAAGCGGTGAAGCCAAAAACCTACGGCATCACCCTCGACAGAAAGCTACTGCTTTCCAGCAGCACGCTGTGTGTCGAAAGCATTCCGGGGGCCATTAAATCAGAGGACGTTTCATCCGCTCGCGCGAGAATCCGTCGGCTGTCAATCACGCGCCGGGCGCTCACCGCAGAGCGTAGAGCACGGTCCCGTTGGGGAAGATGCGGATGAGCCGATTCTCCACCGTGATGTCGTGCAGGAAGGAACGTTTCGAGTCCACGATGAATGTGTCGGGCACCCAGAGCAGCTCCACCAGGCGCCCGTCCAGACTCAGGCTCTTGTTGCCTTCGAAGCAGAGCCTCTCGTCCTGCCAGCGCTGCCGCAAGAAGATCGTCGCCGTGTAGTCCTGATCGCAAGGGAGCTTCCGTTAGAGCCGAACGCCTCCCAGGCGTGTGCGTTTTGAACGCGTGCGAGTGAGCATGACGGAACGCGCTTACGGTGTTATGAAGTGCACCCGAAGTGGATTCGTTTTGCATTCATTATCGGTGGCCCCGCTTCATCCTCTACACGCGGTCGCGGTGAATCCGGGGTCTATCCCGGTAGACACAGGGTGCAAGGCAGGGCTATACCCGGGATGGAACGCCAGTCCATCACAGGACATCGGGGGAAATTTTGTCAGGCTAATTAACATAGACAGCATATATGTGGACTGTGGGAAGAAACCAGAGTACCCGGTGAAAACCCACGCGGAGAACATGCAAACTCCACCACACAGAAAGTTACCCAGGCGAGGAATCAAAGCCAGGCATTCTTTCTATGAGGCGGCAGCGCTACACACTGCGCCACTGTGCCGCCCAGTCAAAGTGCATCAATGCTCAGTTGAGCATCGAGGGGCAATCCACACCTTTGTTGGTGGCTCTGGCCAAGGGTTGCACATTTCTCCAAGAGATCCCAATGGATACTTTGTCTCAGAGCACGACGCTGATAGCACAATTAGCACAACATGCTGTCAAATAAGAGGATCAATACTGTACTGTACAGTCACAACACAGTGCTACATACTCAACGTCACATTGTGCGGTACTGATCTCCACTGGAGGCCGACAGCTGGTGGTGGAAATTCCACGTTGTTATGGTAGGAGCCAGTCTGTCCATAGTAAAGCCGTTGTTGACTTCTTGCAAAGTGATACTGGTTTTGTTTAATAAGATGATCTTGTAACCTTCTTATAGTGAGGTTCCACAGCATCATACAACCTACAATATTTCAGCATTATTCCAATCACCATTTCTGAGCATTGGCCATCCTATGCACGGACAAATCCCTACGATGGGAATGTGGAAATTACCCCACTGGCTCTAGGCCACCAACACAGATGAGCGCTGTCTAACGCCTGTTGGAGCATGGACGAATGTTGACTTAACGTAACGTGCCAAATAAAACTTAATGGGCTGCGTTGTAAGTGGGGCTGCAAACACTGCTCCTCTTTCATCCTAAACCTGCCTCACTGGCAATACCTGTAAAACTAACAAGATAATATATCCGACAACAGTGCGTTTTATTTAAACAGGCTATTAATAATTGTTGCTATTTTTATATTTTGCATAATCCGTATAGACAATGTGTTAAATAATACGTACAAGCAATCACTTAATCATGTGCATCGTAAGGGCGGCACGGTGGCGCAGTGAGTAGCGCTGCCGCCTCACAGCAAGAAGTAACCGGGTTCGAATCCCGGCTCGGGTGCCTTTCTGTGTGGAGTTTGCTTGTTCTCCCCGTGTCCGTGTGGGTTTTCGCCAGGCACTTCGGTTTCCTCCCAGAATCCAAAGACATGCCGCTGCATAATTAATTGGCCTGCGGACTAAATTGCCCCCGGTGACCTGTGATGGGCTGGCGTCCTATCCTAGGTATAGCCCTGGCTTGCGCCCTGTGTCTGCCAAGATAATCTCCAGCTCACCGCAACCCTGTACAGGATTAAGCGGTTTCCGACAATGAATCAATGAGTGTGTGTGGTATTGCTACGGCAGAACTGTGACGGGTCGCGATGACTTGCGGAGACCATCAAGCAGTGGACTGATCGCACATGATGACAATTATGCGATTATTTGCTTAATTACCCGAATGCATTAAAATTAAACTGTTTATGTCCTTTTTACAAGCTTTTGCTAAAGAGTTTCAAACGTTTGTGGGATTATCGTTCTAACAAACGCGGCGTCTATGGTAATGGCAGAGGGTGCTCTGTGCGTTGCATGAAGTCATTGGCTCCACCATAAGGATAAACACCCTCTCTGAGGACGGCGGTCTTGTTCATAATGTTCCCACAACATATTATCAGGCATGCTAAGACCAGGGTCACATTTAGATTTGCCTCCTTTCTCAAGACAACTAGACTTGCCAGCCGTGCAAATATTCGAGTACACAGCTGAAGCAAAATAGAAATAAAACAACGTAAATACAAATGTCAACATAAAATGCTGGATTTGATGTACATGTGTAAAATGGATGTAAAATGAGCCGTGTAAAATGCCTCACAATCGATTCGTACGTGTTAGCTACTCATCAAAATTAAGAAGAATAAGAATAATACAGATTACAACGTGCGCACATTCCACGCCCGGTGATGGATGAGGCACGGACACGGAGGCGCGAGGAAACCACAGAGAGTGGGGAAGTCAGCCAGGCGGTCAGCTGGCGCCAACCCACCAGACACTGCTCATCCACCCTCTGAGATCATTGGAATATATATAATACAGTACAACACTGAGCCAGGCATCGAACCCAGACGCTACTTAATATGAGGCAGGTGCTCCACTTACTGCGCCACATTTTAAAATGTATGATAAAAAAATACAAAAAATCCTGCTTATTTTATTCTAGCTCGAGGCAACTTGTAACAAATCATACTTTCATGCCTGTATGAGACTTGGTGACTTTGAAGTACGCTGCCAATCTTTCACTGACATTAAATCATTTTAATACATTTATTTTAAATGACCTCCCTTCCTCATTACAAAGCGATGTATACTATCTAAAAGCTGCTATTTCAATATAATCTTGACAATTAAACAAGATAGACTTCTATGTAAAGTAATTGGTGAACTGCGTTTGTTTCCACGGTTAGGCTGCATAGCTCTCTGATGTGTTTCCGGACACCATTCGGTCATAATGACCACTGTCTCACTCCACATGTGGGGAGCTTCTTCAGGAACTCAGTATTCAGTTCCAAAAGAAGCTCCGAGTGCATGTTAAGGTTACATCTTCTGTTACAAATAGTTAGATGTTTATTATTATTACAGCATAAAAATACCCAGTGAGCCTGCAAGCTCTTTACGGGATTACTACCCATTCCGTATACCCATGTGAAAATGTTCAAAATAACTAAAACAACTACCTAAGCTTACACATGTTTAAAAAAAACACCGTCCGCCATTTCCTTAGCTCACTATCATTGATAAGAAACCAACTGTTGTTAAGGTCAGAGAGATAAAAGATGCAAAAATGTGTAAAAAATGTAACTTTAGTTTTATGGGGAAAATGCAGTCGCCTCACCATGTTGATCTCAGAGATGGTGTCAATGCTCGCAATGTCGAGACTCATGCCGATCGCAACCGGCCCATCTGAGGGAACAAATGAGTCAAAAACACATCACTGACATGCCAAGAGAGGAAATCCCACAATTAATTCGTATTACATCAATCTTGCTATTTCATCACAGCTTATTTTAAAATGGCATTTGCAAAATGTACGTGTAGAGTACATTACAGATTTTCGTATTCTCGATGGTAGATTTGTACAAGAGCCATCAGGCTAATCATAGATTAGCTAGTTATAGTGTGACCTGTATAATATAAGATGTTAGATTACGTGGAAAACAGTGATAACATTCTTCTGATATAAACTTGACTTCGTAATTTGCTATAGTTTTGTTGAGAAGGTGCAAAATTTGACAACACAGCGATTGAAAATGTTGTGCCAAAGTGCATGTTTGTTGTGTCGCAAGAAGGCCGTAAAGAGATTGCAAGCTCACTGGGTATTTTTTTGCTGTAATAATAAACATCAACATCTAAACATCTATGTCAAGGTACCACACGGGTGCCAGAGGATTTTATTTATGATGAAAAAAACATTGTTTCTTAATAAGGCATTGTTCACGTCGCGATCCCTGTCAGGTAATACTTGGTATTGCCTGCGAATTCTACCAAACACTTCGAGGCCGAGGAGCTGAAAGACAACGATGTCCAGAGGCTGACCATCGTGCTTCGAAGAATCGCAAAGAAGAAGAAGTTAAACATTATAGAGACAGGTCCCATATGCTTGGAGTTTGTTCTTTAGTTAAGAAGCAGTATTGTCATTCAAACATTTGCATTTATTCTTGCACGTTAGAACATTGTACTGATATTAGTTTTCACGGCTTGATCCATGACGGTTGCTCTTCAGAGCTGTTCTTTCGGGATAGCCGTGTCGAGTGATCTCCCACTCTCCCTCGCGACGTTTCGCCTCCCACGTTGGAAGCCTGATGATGCTTCCAACGTGGGAGGCGAAACGAGAGCGAGATCACTCATCACTGCTATCCCGAAAGAACAGCTCTGAAGAACAACCATCATGTTAGAACATTATTAGGCAAAGGCATATTAATGCTATAAACCCCCTGGGTTTGGGTTAGGGGAACCATCTGCCTCTTATGCAAATTGTTTCGACTCCTGTCAACCCCAAACGGGTCATTTTAGGTGCAATATTTGCAATCATAGTGAGAGCCAGCGACCCCCATACGATTGGACAGCCCCTGCAGCTATACCTAAAAGAAAATTATAACGCAAACCATCTTCAAATATTAGCACACCCTTGTAAATGTTGTTAAAGTACATCCTATTCCTGACACTGCTGCTATTTTTGTCATGGCAAATTAATCATGTTTAAAGCATGCATGTGATGCTTTTGAATGGGCAAATCTAAACAGCTTACTGTCAAAAGAAGGCCGGAGGTACTTGTTATATCCACGCATGAGGTTCTGGATTTTCTGAGGAAGAGCATCGCCCTCCTTGTATTCTTGACTTCCTTGGCTAACCGATAAATTGGCAACAAGACCCATATGAGTGAGGCGTTATACTTTCAAAACACAATTGTACACTAACACCGTAGCGAAAATAAGCTGAATATTTATCTGCAACCAGAAAATGATGTTAATATCACGGATCATCATTCCAGCAGATAAAAGTACATTATTTCTGTAAAGCCATGAAATGGAAAGAAATGGATTTAACACTCCGCCTTCTGAAATATATGCAGGCACGTGTGTATAATGGCTAAATGCAATCAATCATACACTCAACCATGCAATTCCCTTATTTATAACCATGTCATATCCAACTACAGTATAATATATTTGAAAAGAGATATCTAAATACAACACTGTGTGGGGAAATAATTAATGCGGTGTATTACTGATTTATTTTTGTCTATGACCAAACCTCCTTAGGGCTTAAAAACTAAGCAAAGTTCATCCTTAACAATGCTTGGATGGGTGACCACCATGCAGACAATCGGCATTATAGGCTGCTGAGAGGCTAGAGAGGACATTAGCAGCAGAGGACATTACAGGAAAATCTATTGTAGCACTGTACCTCTGCAGACACATCTATACTCGCTTCCTTCACTGTACTGACAGGTGTGGTGAAACATGGTCAAATAATCCCCCTGACCCACAGTGTGTAGTAAGGCCCTCATCCAGCAGTGGATTGGCAAAAGGGCTGTACAGCAGTTGATTTTTCTCTGAAAATAACAATAAAAATAGAACCATTCAAAGTAAATATTATTCAAGAGTTTAATTTTCTAACGTAATAGCAACACAGGTGACGCAAATGCTATTATTAAATGAGACATATTGCAAATAGGTACATACGGAGTTTTACTAAATATACAACACTAATAGTGATGTTGTGTCTTTTCGCTTGATAGTGACTTTAGCAATGTGTCTGGCGTCAGAATTATTAATAGATTGAGTTTTAAATTATTCCAGCCGTTGGTGTTGTTCCATGGTATCAATTGTTGATATGGGGTCATAATGGAGTTTTTGCCTATTGCCCTGTGTAAAACTATTTTACAGGGCTTACTTTTGCATAATCACTGCGTAACGTTTTTATTAAGCAAAAATTCTAGTTGCATCCAATGATCATCACTGCTCATCCAAATTGTGGTAATATTATAATTAACAGATTTCTATAAATGTACATTTTTCATGCCAACAAAATATTGCCCAGAATTTCTCTGAAATGGAACTGTAAATGGATTATGCATGGCAGGTGGAGCTTAACGAATGATAATCATCTCTTTTTTTTACCATGGGAGCATCCGATTCTGTTAGGTTGTTGGAAACCTCTAAACATAGAACCGTCAAAAACGTATACTTTATGTACTAAAATATCTACTACATGTATGTGACAAATATAAAAAAATACACGTATAACGTGATTTGTTTTTTATTATATTAGACATGCCATTTCAAACATGTAGACATTGCAAGCAGGGTTATACTGAATGTACAACACTGACAGTAATGGTGTCTTGCTTGCTGAATATACTGACAGCGTCACATACTGGGATACCATTAAATACACTTGTGGTCATTGAGACACAGACCCAAACTTAATTCTGTTTGTCGTTACCTCATCTTAACCCTATCGCTGCCACAATGTCTCTTTTCCAGCTGGATTCAATCTTTGTTGCCAATATAACAATGAAAACATGCACGCACGCACTCTGAGCCTCTTGTGGGAATTAACGCACACGCACATTTCCGTCTTGCAAATGCAAAGCGTTTAATGTTCACTAATGAAAACCCGACATTGCAAACAATAAACAATACAATCAGTGTTAACAATTGTTGCTGTTTATGTTGCGCACACACATGACTACGCGTTGATTTTACTCATTGCGTGCTGTAATAGTAAACATGGTGTTACCGCGTTGGCAGTGGTGCACATGCACAATGAACTAAAAACTCAACACACTCGTCAATAACACTGCCTCAAAAAGAAAAAATATAATCGCCAATGATTTCATCGATGACCCTTCATGTGCTATGTAGAAGGGTCATTGTCGAAAATGTCACCGATTAGATATTCTCTTTTAGAAATCAGTCCAACAGTAATATCTGCATGTACGTCATACATCTGTAGTTGACATCACTCGGAGCAGCACTTAGAATTTACATTATACAAACTATCATGGCCTAACAACGTGGAGCATTTGTTCACGTTTGAGTGGCAAGCATCACCTTACCTGCACTTGATAAGTTGTAACAGCACGGTATAATATAACAGCAGCATCCTTTTTGTTTGGGTGTAGCTCCAGCTTAAACGAATGACCTGCAAAAAAATGTGGCATATGTAAATTTGTACATTCTTTATACCATTCTCTTCCTTGAATTGTCATTTGAATTTTGGATGTAGGCAAACAAGCAGGTCACCGACAAAAAAACTCATATTGCAGGGTTGATTCTGCCACTGATCGAATGCAATGCAGCCCTGCTCCAATCGAGGACATCGGGAGGGAAAACAGCATGCGTGCAAACGATCGCATGTTTAAAAAAAAATTCACATCGATTCACTCATGATGAACATGTCTTTTAGTGGGATGTAAAACAATGTATACAAGATGTACTCACCTGTCTATGCGTTTGTGATTTCGCTCTCCCCTTGCAGCAGAACACCGAGAATCACCGTCGCGACACGCACGGAACAGCGAGAATCACCAGCGCGACATGCACGGAGCCCCGAGTCAAATGTTCCCGCATGCACGCGTTACAAAGGACGCTCGGCCGTATTCAGCAGAACAGCATCAATACGTCCCGCCAGCACAACATTCCCCCACGTGTGCAAGCATCGCTCGGCATTTCACGCGTTTTATCACAAATGCATTCAGCTGCACTAATGTGCAGCAATTGCACGATTGTGGTAAGGTTAAAAAAAGACACTTGAGAATTAGACCTCGTATTTGCAGTATGAGATATCAGAACTCACCGTGTCCCCATAGATGTATCGTGACCTCAAGTCTTCACAGTAATAACGCAATTTGATATTTTGCACCGCTTTCTGGCCGTTAAATCAATGAAAGCTAGAGAGACTTGTATTCAAACACGTCACAACAGCCTTAACGCAGCGCTGTCTGCTCCTAAGTTGTTTTTATCAACGTGCTGATGGAAGAAATTCCCAGGAGGTATTGTTTAGAATGGAATGCCCTCACGGAGAGAGAGGGAGGGGAGACAACACAGCAGCAAGGGTGACTGTATAGTAAAAAACAACCAATACAATCATAAAGGTAAAGGCAAAGGTATTTCATTTCAAAAGTAACCAAATAAGGATTTGTATTTCCTATAACCTGTTAAACGCTACTGGCCCTGCTGATTATGTTCATGCATGTTGTGGATGTGTCTGGCAGTAATACAGAATAATGCAAATGGTAAACAAACTGATCCCAACAAGACATTTGACGAGAAAAATATCACCCACCTGTGATATGAAAACAGAAAATGTTCATGATAGTGGCAGGTGCTCATGAAAGAGAAAATGGTGAGGAAGAGAGAGAGGGCTGTGGTTTGGGGGTGGATGGAGCTGAACAAGGAGAGATCAGAGAGAAATGTAAAAAGACAGCGAAAGATAACTAGTATACAAGGACAGATTGTAAGCTCAGCTTTACATCTGAACCTGAACCGTGTAAAAAATACAATCAGGGGCACTATGCCAGCACAATCTGCCTCATGCTCATGATGCCACATTAAGCTGGAGGGCACAGCTACCCTGCCAAGGACCACCTACTTCCATCGGATTGCTTTTGAGTTGACAGGTCGGCCTGAACAAATGATAGGTTGCTGCGTGTCCTGTATAGTTTTACAATTGCTTTATATAACACACGCCCTTCAAAACCACATCAGTTCTCTCAAGCCTCTCAATGTGCAACTTTCACTCTCCACTAATTTAAGGGCACATGTCGGGTCCATTTCGAAACGCACACACTGTATTCACACAACATAGAGATGTAAGCACTGGGCTTGACACCCATCGGTTTACTTGATGTACACAAGGTACAGAAGGTGCCACAGGCTGTCACACGGGCTCTTTAATCCTATTACTTTGCACCCGTAATGGAAAGCTAGAATGTGATGTGATGCTTACGCGTATTGATTTGATGAGTAATTGCTCAAATCAAAGTTGGCGTGACTGAAAGTGGGTTTGTGTGCATAGATCGGAATGGAGCATTTTCCAGAATCTCTGATTGCTCAAAGGACCAAGAAAATAAACAACCGGCGCAGTAGTAGCGCCCTGATGCAAAGGCCCTGCGTTACATGATTGCATTTCATGAGCACATATTCACTGCTTTATTAATGTACGCCATGAGTGATGTAATGTCAGATATTCAAAAACATATAGTGAACACAATAAATCTCACATGTTGTACAGGTGTCCTTTAGAATAGCTCACAACACTACGGTACTGTTTACACCACACGTATGACCATTATGATTACAAAAGTTCACCACCAAACTGTATTTTGTACGACATCTTCTATGAGAGTTTACGATGCGTTCAGGGGAACATGAATGCATATCATCTACCCAGCAGGCACTGACCCTATTGTCTCTAGATCTTCTTCTTTGCGATTCTTCGAAGCGCGATGTTAAATTACAGTTTCCCATTTTCTTACACAGCTTGAACACAGTAATTGACCCATATAAACCATAAACCATGTGCAATAATGATCTATCACGATTCCACGTAATGCTGTCCTAATTGCATGCTTTAAATACGCACATTAAAGTCATATCGTTGGATTAAATAGGTTGTCACTCTATACCTTGATTACATCTTAAACGCAAAACCCGATGGCATATTGTGTTAAATGAGGTTGAGGCATATGAAAATATAACGTAACTAATTACTCTGCACACTGCTTTGCATCAGAGCAGAGGGTATTTTTCCTAAAACTTACAAATTACTTTAATTGGTGCCGCTCATGTAAGCAGTCACCTCTTTGCTAATTCTTAACACAACGTGCAAAGCCTGTGCTTCATTAAGTGTGCTACATCATACATGTTAATATATACACAAGCATCGTCAGAGGATGTCAGGTAAACGTTGACTGCTTAAACCAAACCTCAGATGTTTACTGTCTACTCTGTGTGTGCAGATTCAACGGTGGCCACATAAAACGGTTACTTTAGTTTGTTTTGCATATTCCTCTATATGCTCTGCAACCACAATGCCCATATTCTCTGCAAACACAAGGCCTCGCATGAAATCTTGAACGCAAGCATTAGGCCGAGCGCTTTATCTTGGAACCGTGAAAGTGAAATTTCAAGATTTAAACTTAGCAGTGGCTGGGTGGCTCAGCGCATACTGTAATGGCATTTAAATAATAGCATTTTAAGCTTGATGGACTGATAAAATAAGGCTTTGAGTAATGAAGCATGACAAGCTCTCTATATTTTGTTCTAAACACATTAAGCTATGCTGCCCATGATGGAGCTACCAAAAACACACACATTTGTCCATTAAGAAATGCCCATTGACGGAATGTAGCCACAGGCACACTCCATTATCCTATCCACTAATATGTGGACAAACCCATCAGACTGCAAACAATATTGGTATACTTCATAGTAATTTTCAGTAATACCCTACAGGTAAACCTTTTGCACCATACACGCACATATTGTGTGACACAAAGTAAATAGTACTGTACTATGAAATGACACTGCTTATTACCATTTTTAAGTTATAACAAATCATGCTTAACCGTTCTAGACATTTATAATCCACAGGAAATTGCATAGAATGGCCTTGATGGTATTAACACATCCATGTATTTTTCAATGTGATGTTAGCAAAACATTTGATGATAAATTCAATGAATAAATGAAACAATAACTACATAAAATGTAGTTCACAATGTCCTTTGGCATTTTACCAATTGGGGTTAGGAATATTTTAAAATAAATATAAAAGTTGAATTTTAAGAATATTTATGCATGGGCCTGCGATGTTAAATAATGTAAACTGATCACACACAGGCACACACACTATAAATATTAAGGTAATATAATGATATATGAGCGCGGTAACACTGCAGGTTATTACATTGATTGGAACCTGAGGGTGTTTGTCTAAATTGAATTTACACAGGATTATAAATTAGATATCCATTCAAGCACGTTACATTTTATAATATAAAAAAATTATAATAATAATAAAGAAGATGATTGTGGAAATGGAGGTACATATAAAAAAACAAGACAATTAATCAGACAATGCAGTTTTATTAGCGGTCTTGTGCACTGAATGCTTAGCCGTTTACACTGAAATATTTCCTCAGCTCTCCTTATCACCGAAATAATGCATACAAATATTACAGTTTCAATAAATGCACCTGATAATTGTTTATTCTGGTAATGAATAAACAGTAAACATTGCAAAAAAGAGTAGAACGCAATTTAAAGTTGGGCATGTAAACCTACATATTGCTGTTACTAAATGTGCGCACAAGTTATATTTTATGCATTCTGAGAAATATAGAATTACACCATGCTAAAATGCCGGAAATGCGATAAAAATACTTTGTCTCTAAATACCTGTACAGGTAGTTTGTAATAGGCATGCGCATCTTCTATAATACATTAACAATTCAAATCCTTAGCAATAAATTGAGCAGTATGTTGGGATCTTCAGCTTTATCATCGTCAGACTTTCCTGAAAGACAAAAATGAAAAGCAGTTAAAATCAGCGTTATAATTGTATTCGAAGCTGCCTTGGTCATTTAATTTTTGTTGCTTTGGTTTTTTATTAGTTGTTTTGTCTGTCGTTGTAGACATGCCGTTCTCTCCGTGGCCCTTGTGCAGCGCTTTATGACCCTCGGGTGAAAGGCGCTCTATAAAATACTATTATTATTATTAATGCTAAATAATAATAATAATAATTCAATTTATATAGCGCCTTTCACCCGAGGGTCACAAAGCGCTGACTCTACATCACGTTTATTTGCTGCTGAAATTGAATGACACATGAATACAATAAGTTTAAATGTACATAACATATCATGTATCTTATACAAGTCCAAAGCCAAAATATATCCCTGCTCATACAACAGACTCATTTGATGGCCCAAGCCAGTGGTTGAAATTCAACATTACCATGGCAGGGACTAATTTCTACTTTGGATCACCATCGTTAAATATGCTATCTGAACAAAAAATATGTATTAATGCACAAAGAGTTATGATGCAACATAAATCAATCAATAGAGAAGAAAGAGGACCTTTGTTTTGGCATTTGGTGTTGTTTTTATTAAATGTTATTTTTTTGTTAACATGCAAAACTGCAGAAAAATCTTGTGTGACTATGGAGCAGATATTGTGTAATAGTATGCGCACTGAAGGTGATTGACCCAAAGGCTTCTTAAACACTCACCTTTTAGGGAATACGCTCAACCAAGCATATGACACAATTTAAATCAAGTCATATGGAAAAGCTATTGTTAAATGCTGACTGTTGCTAATGCCATCGACTCGTTGTATTCCTTCAGGTCATATTAAATGTAAAATGCTCAAGATATTCCATGTGAAAACAATAATTCTCGGCAGATTACAAATGTCTAAAAGCATTAAAGCAACCCTTTTCAGCTACCTCTCGCTATGCAGCAAAAGGGCATCGTCTAAGGGTGTTTGAGGTCTTCATGTTTACGTCTTAGGATTCTGCATAAAACAATAACAAAACTCCCAAAACCACCACTTTGGCCCTACTTTAACCCCATAGGAACCCTGGATCATAACCATGTTCATTACAAAACAGTATATTGTCATTTACCTTCCTTATTGGTGGCTTCCCATATTTATTCACATAAATGGTAATTCATCCGCACATTTTTACATCAGAGCTTAAAACATTGTTTTACCCATCCATTCATCCATTGTCAGAAACCGCTTAATCCTGCACAGGGTTGCGGTGAGCCAAAGCCTATCCCGGCAGACACAGGGCGCAAGGCAGAACTATACCCAGGATGGGACGCCAGTCCATCACAGGGCACATTGTTTTACCATTAATTTTAATATTCGTGAATTATGTTGCTCATTGTATCTTCGACTTTCATATACAAATATAATTAACTTTAGTCAATTGAGTGTGGTGGGCAATATGTGAACACTCCAATCTATTCTGGCTCGCATGGAAAAGTTGACAAAAATAACCGATAGAGGTTCTCTCGAGAGCTCCCTCTAGTGGAAGCCCTTCTGATAGCAAGCCTGTTTTCCCACAAAGGCTTTTGGAATCAGAAAAACTCAACAACCTGTTGTTTCTACCAATAACCTGGTGCCGAATGTTTGTGCAATAATGGCCTTTGGACAACGCTGACAGTTGTCAGGCCCACCTTGGAATGGGTAATACCGACACTGGTCCCCGTAGGAGCATCACTCTTTTAAAGTTATTCAGTATCATCGTGTCATTAATGCCATAGGCAGCATATACTGTGGATGTTTTCAATGGTTTTAATTTACTGTGTTATGCAATACACATATATTACAATGCTGACTAATATTTGCAGTTGATTACATTTCCACATGGTACCCAGTTGGGTGAGCTCCGTGATTTTTCACATGGGTAATGCACCGTTTGCACATGCATGAACATGATCCCCGAGGTCACCCATTTCACTCACACATGCACGTATTTTGTGTAAATATTATACACATAACAGGCGCTATCCTTTGTTATATTGAAAATGTAAGATATTTGGTTAATGAAAACGTAATTGCTGCGGAATTTATTGATCATGTTTACTGTCACTATTATAGTAACAATAATTAATTACAAATTGCGATTTCATATGGGTTTTAATTGCTTGTATATTGTTCATTCATTCGATGTCTGAAACTGCTTAATCCTGCACAGGGTTGCGGTGAGCCGGAGCCTATCCCAGCAGACACAGAGCCCAAGGCAGGACTATACACAGGGCACCGGGGTGCAATTTAGTAAGCAGGCCAAATAACCGATGCAGCAGTATGTCTTTGGACTATGGAAAGAAACCTGAGTGCCCGGCAAAAACCCACGTGGACAAGGGGAGAACATGCAAACTCCACACAGAAAGGCACCGGGGGTCAAGGTAGAAGCGTTCACGTCGCGATCCCTGTCAGGTAGTACTTGGTATTGCCTGCGAATTCTACCAAACACTTCGAAGCCAAGCTGAAAGACGACCATGTCCAGAGGCTGGCCATCGTGCTTCGAAGAATCGCAAAGAAGAAGACAGAAAGGCACCCAAGCTGGAATTCGAACCCGGGTCTTCTTGCTGTGAGGTGGCAGCGCTACTCACCACACCACCGTGCCGCCCCATTGCTTGTATAATGGTAGGAAATTATACGACCCTTATAGGAATGTGAAATTCCTGCCATTGGTTCAAGGCAACAAACGGAAATGACTGCCCGATGCTCATGTGTTAATTGAAAGCACATCATCTTTTTTGTGAGACAAAAATACCATGATATGAGAACATAACTTGTAATTGAGCTTCTTCTTCTTTGCGATTCTTCGAAGCACGATGGCTAGCTTCTGGACATCGTTGTCTTTCAGCTTGGCTTCGAAGTGTTTGGTAGAATTCGCAGGCAATACCAAGTACCAAGTATTACCTGACAGGGATCGCGACGTGAACGCTTCTACCTTAATATCTCAATATATATTTTTAGGGATTTTGGAAAAAAGCCTTTCGATAATTGTTTGTCATTGACATAAATAAAAGTACGGTTCATTTTGACAGTGGAATCTTTCAACTTTCAATCTCTCAACA
This sequence comes from Geotria australis, assembly GCA_036362915.1. Lineage (NCBI taxonomy): Eukaryota > Metazoa > Chordata > Hyperoartia > Petromyzontiformes > Geotriidae > Geotria > Geotria australis. The sequence continues at coordinate 8,883,672 of JAZEWU010000012.1, forward strand.
CTTAGAACTGTCAGTTACAGTTTAAGGCATGATTCTTCACCTTTACTGCAGCCCACACCCCTTTGGTTGTCAAAATATGTTCTTACACGCCTTAGTGTGCAAGAGCGTGTCTCGCACACCCAACAAAGGATCTCATGCACCCAGGAGGTGCGTGCACCCCAGGTTAAGAACCACTGGTTTAAGGTATCCCCTCATATTAGGATGATTACGGAATGGGCCTCACCACAGTACCCACCAGAAAACACCCTTCACTGGACCAGTAAATAATCTGTGGGCTGGAACCAGTGATGTTTTAGATACGCCCAGAGCTAAATAATTTACCAGCCGCAAATTTTAAGAGGATTTTTGTGGATTCATGTGCAACTTAGCAGAGCCCTCTTAACACTGCAAGAAATCCTCCCAGGCTAAGAAGACAACGCTCAATGTTTTGCACCTGCCTCAGGGCTAAAAGGCAGGATCACAAAAGTGCTGTCTCAGTACCCTGACATGGGCATTAGCCCCCAGAGAAACACAGCCACCCATTTTCCAAAGGTCATACACACTCTTTAGATAAATCCCCGCTGCAGCTATTCTGTTGTAAGTTGTGTACGTAGGCTTAAACTACTATTGATGCGCATTTAATATCACTGAATGTGTAGGCGGTCACTGCACAGTCCGAGTTATTTTATTTAGAACCAAATAAGAGCATATAGAACTGCCCTACATATTTTATAAAGAGAACTAATTTACGTATCATTGCATGTCAAGTGCAGGTTTATGTTTAAAAAATACTGTATATATGTTACACTGTATTAAATTATATTACAATTTCAATGTATGTTTAACTTAGGAATAAGAGGGTTTGTATATTGATGTGTTTTAGGTAAATAAAGACGACTACAGATTATTTTAGAATATTCTGCAACCACTGAAAGCCCTTGTTGATATATAAACATGGCGATTTGGGAAGTCATATCTCTTTCGGAATTTCAAAAATGATTTCAGATTTCAAGAAACCATCCATTTTCTGCAATCTGCACATAGTGATTGCACAAATAAATCTTTGAAATTGAGTGCGTTTCAACAGTTCAGGGGGCTTCAGGCAGTAAATCACAAACCCCAAAAGTACCATTCAATTTCACAGGCGAGCATCATTTTCACGTATTTAACTGCAAGGCAAAGCTTTAATAATGTTATGAGACACTTGCTATTTGCCTGGTTTAATAAACAAACCCTATGTCCCATAAGGATTGCAGCCTCAATTTTAGATAACGAAATGCACTGCATAAATATGACGTTACATTTTAAACCAAATTAGCACGCACACCAACAGCAAATGCATATCAAATATACATAGCAATAAGAGTATCAAATATTCCAACACAATCTAATTAAAATAAATATATACTTTCTGAACTGTTTATATCCAAAGTAATTATATTCAAACTAGGATATAATGACCTGCAACTACACCTATCGGCATTCAGTTCAACAGAAGTAACTTTTACTTTTGATTAATAAACATACTGAATAATTCTCACAATATTGCCAAACTGTCAAAAAACATTAACTTTTAATGCTAATTTCAGAATGTTATTTGGATGTACATTAAGAGTAAGATAATTAAGTGTTTTGAATCCACTACGGGTTGGCAAGTTTCTCCACACTGTCTCATACCAGTGATGAAGGTGCTTGACCATACTTCACCACACTGGTCAGTGCAGATTTGTCAGCGACCACTTATGCCAACTGTTGCTACAGGCCCAACCCACTTTTATATAGAATTTATACTAGAGCATATGTTATCGTATAACCAAGCCATCAAGTCAAGGATTGTAGAATGAGTTTGTTCTTTCCTATACGTTGTGCGATATAAAACACGAAGGTCTAGTCATGCCTCGGTTGTGTTTTAAAAAAAAAATAGTGTAGATGTTATAACAGTAATCATGTGTATTGTTCAATTTGCAGTATTTTCTTACGTAATAAAATATTCGGGCATCATATTTGTGCGATTTTGTGCAGGATAACAAATTATGCCACAACACTTGTGCATTAGCATGTGCTAAATCCAAATAATATGTTTGGATACAACTAAGAAGAATATATAAGGGATGACCGGTGGTGCAGCGTTTATTGCACTGCACTATGAACCCAGTGACAGTTTTATTGCTGCCCATGGCGAACATCAGTGATGAGTGATATCTGAACTGGTTCCTTTCAACAACCCACACTGATCAACATGGTGCAGTATGGTCAAACAGCCCACTTCATCCAACAGTGGATTTCTTAAAGGATTATAATTATTTATGTGATTTCATTATTTCTATTCATAATGTACTGTATTGGTCAAACAATTATGCATACAATTGCTCAATGTTCTCTGCGCGGTGGATACATGTGGATACATATACCAAGAAAACACGGCAACGAATGCTGTATATAAATACAGCTCTGCTCTTCAGGGGTAAGGAAGCAATCTCCATGTTAAGCGGACCTCCTGTGCACATGCACTAATGAAAAGGACCTTTCATTTAAAGAGCACTGCTTACCACCTGTTTGGGCATTACACACTTGATTGCAAATCACGCTGTCGTTTTCATGTGAAAAGTGGAATGGGTAGAGTGGCAATGGATGTAAAAAAAAGTCGTGACGCAGTTTTCCACGGCTCGATGCATGAGAATTTCTAAGAGCTCTATTTTCGGGTTAGCCGTGGCTATCATTGCTCCTCTCTCCTTCAGGATCTGAGTGAAGAATCCTCCACCGCGGTAAGTGAAATGTTGCGAATCACGGAGGAGAAACACTCACCACGGCTACCATGAAAGAGCAGCAACTATTGTTGTAACGGTTTGTGCGGAATTAACAAAATATGCTAGACAAAACGGACATTATTGACCTCACAAAGTAATTTACAAGAGTATGCTATTGCGTGTAGTTAGTTCTTACACTTCATTACCCTAAAGGGACAATAAAACAATCTGCTACAAAGGTTTTGACTTAAGATAAATAAAATTACGTTTTATCCAGTCAGATTATCGTCTGCCCAACAAAGAGGTTGTTTCAATCAATAACAAAATGCTGACTTTCATTTTATCTAAGACGTCAATCATACAAGGATAATATATTGAACCCTCTAAACCGTTATATAAAATAAAAGTCGACCACTGAAAATATCACATCTTTAGAGACCTTAATGAATCAGATGCCACGTATTCCAAGGCACACCTCTGTTGAATGTAGCATGCTGTCAAATTTAACACACCATCTCATAGGCAATGTAGCTTGGCCTTTGGCTCGGATAGTGGTAATAAACACAAAGCTCTTTAGATGAGGTCAACCCAAGGGCTGGAACCAGCCTGCCAGTGAGGGCATTCGATTTCATATCATGTAAGAGCAAGCTGCATTGTTATGGTATATGTACAGCCTTCTCCTAATCCACTGCTGGATGAGCCCCTTCCCCCTCCGTGCCATATGCTATGCAAGGTGTGAGGGGGTTGTTTTAACCATACTTTACCACGTTGGTCAATGCGGGCTGGTAAACGCAGAGAACAAAGTATAATACAATGGATTTTGCTGCGCTATCGTTTGCTGCCCAAAACATAGCCCTACAAAAGCCTATAACACCTGTTTTATGAATGGTGGTCACCCATCCAAGCCTAACCCTGCTTTGTTTTTAAACTCTGATGACAACGAGTGCATTCGAGGGGATTTGGCTGAATTATAATTGCTCTCAAGAACTTCTAGTTCGGGATAATCATGTCGAGCATCCCTCCTCCCTGATTCATGACATGTCGCATCCCACATTGGAAAGAACATCATTCTAATGTGAGAGGCAAACTATTGCAAAGGAGAGAGGAGGCACGCTCGTCACGGCTACAGCAGGAGCACTGCAACAACAGCAGCAGCACTGCAAAAATGACAGCTTTTCAGAACATTCTTTATGGATGGTCTTTTATGTGACACACTTGTGCAAAATATATACCACAAGGGACATTGCCTGCCAAACCCTGATACTCCCACATGCTCTGTTAACCTTTTGCTTGTAGGCATAGGCTTGTCTTCCAATAATAGTTCTCTCGGTGGTGTGAGTCGTGCGATTAATAATGCCCCTGGTACTCATCCAGTGATATGCTATTAATTGTAACACACAAAATAAGCTCCCTTTAATTAACAGATATATATTTGAACATACATCTAATTAATACATGGCCACAAAAGATTGATGGAATTCCCTTGCGTCTGGTTGCAATTCTGGATATATGCTCTGAAAGTCTGTCAGCTCATAAAATATTACACACTGCACAGCACGCTGTGCTACAAGCACTATTAATGCTCTGCATTGTTACTGGCCACTTGACGTTTTGGGCCTCTGGGCCTGTGCTTGGCAACTGTGTCTCTGACATTTATCTTCTTACCTTTCCTCCGTTCTCCTCCAGTCTCTGTAGTACACTTGTAACCTGCTCCCGCAGCTTGTTATCCATCATTCTCTTAGAAAGCTGAAAAATAAGAAGCATTTAATTATGAAAATCGAAACACTTTCATATT
>JAZEWU010000012.1:8891654-8903586 GCA_036362915.1 Geotria australis
GCAATGGGAGGCTGTCGTGTAGCCATCACGCTTCGAAGAATCGAATCGAACGCCACTGTGCTGCCCACTCCCATAGACTGCGATGTTAAATCCTCTCATCGACTTCAGTGTTAAATCATCCCATAGACGTCAATGTTAAATCATCCCATAGGCTCCAAAAAATGTATATTATGTCCATCCAGGTGTCACTTTTAAAATAATACAAATCTCGTCAGGCCGTATTGAAAATAAAAAAAATATTGATCTAAATTATTTCCCACTGTGGAGGAAAAAATATAAGAGCACGATTTTTATAAATACATGGTTTCAACATGGTTTCTCACCAGTGCAGATTTCAGGATGGGGGCAAGCTTAGGCAGTAACGGGAGGGCTTTCTCATCAGATCCCTGTGTCTGAAGCAGCTCCCGAAAGCCCTCTCTGGACACAAATGTGTACGGGTGACGTGTCTCACGCAAGCCCTGCAGCAAGAGGACCACACTGTTGAAATGGATATTGACATACTCACTAATCTCAGCAAATCCCACTGTTGATCGCAGTCAGCATGTTAACAGAATCAAGTAACACTGGTTTCCGTATATGACAGCTGTGTTCTATTTGCAGTCAACATATTGTTGCATATGGATCCCAACAATTAGTTGTTAATAAAAATGTGCCGAAGTGTAATTAACATATAAAACATAAATATATTTACAGCCCATTAGATGCTGAAAACATGTTACGCTGCTACCATTAAATACTCTTTAAGATGACGGCGAATGTGAGAAATTACTTAAATAATGGAACAATTGAACAATAACTCACAGGTGTTTAAGAAGCATATTGCTGTATGATTGCAATTACTTATAACTGGGCTAATGAGAGTAGTGCGAAGCTCATTATTGTGGACAAATTAACATAATAACATTGTATATTAGCATAGTAAAGGCTTATATCACAGCTTTATGTTAAAAGCGAATTACAATTGTGTATCATTGCCAAGAGTATATTATGATACCCCATCCATCCATCCATTTTCTAAACCGCTTGTCCTGGTGAGAGCGATATTATGATACTAAATGTATGTATATATTCAAACATGACTGATGCAATGCAAATTTACGACACATATTAGAGTGAGCCAGAGCCTATCCCAGCAGACACAGGGTGCAAGGCAGGGCTATAACTAGGATGGGACGCCAGTCCATCACAGGGCACTGGGGGCAATTTAGTCTGCAGGCCAAATAACCTATGCAGCAACATGTCTTGGACTGTGGAAGAAAATGGAGAACTTTTTGTATTTGGAGAAATTTTGTATTTACAAAAGTTGTATTAAAATGACTCACCTCTGCCAAGGTTATTAAAAGTGGATCAAATGGAATATCTTCAGGCGGAGTGTCCCAATGCAACTTGTGTTTTACTGAACCATGCACCAACCTACCAGACAGCATTTAGAACAAACATAGACCAAACACTGCTGACCGCTTTAGTAGTTAAAGCAAAAGTAATGCGAACACAATTTTAGCAACGAAACATAATTATAACTAAACATACGTGAAATAAAGTTTACTTGCATGATTATGGATGTTTTTATACTTAAGTAGAATTACACATAATGCATTGGTAGTTAGGATTAGTTTTAAGTTGAAGGAGCTGCCAATATAAATACTGTAAGCTACTTAATTATATAAGATTTGTTTTGATCATTATAGCTAACATGTTTTGGCATTTCACACAACACAGGTGTACCTCACATATTTCACAGATGCTGAAATAGAGTTTTACAAAATGTTTACACATTTCAGATTATGTACTTATACTGTAATTAGAATGTTATATAATTGTACTTCATAACCATATTACATAATGCATATGGTACATTTATATGGTTTACATTTACATTTTATATTAGTATATTTTAATGAACATTAACCTTTTTGAATTACATTAACACGCAAGTGAACCCGATCCTCACCATAATGTGCAGTGATTTTTGTATGTAATGATAACAATTATAGCCAAAGGGATATAACCCTTAACCAGCATTCTTTTAGTTCATAATTTTTAAATCAATGCAAGAAGACTGCTTAAACGCTTCAATACACTGTCGTCATAGCACTGGCACTAACTGTATGTGTATATTTGCGATGCAATTTCCACCACGAAGACATGCCCTACAGGAATGCATGCAAACGAAATGAGGCAATGTTATTCAACCCAGCGGGACCTCTGCACTAACACTAGTATAGAAGTTTATATATTGCAATGGAATTTAACCATTCCGCCAGTAGCTTGTGCTGTCATTTATATCGTCATCTTACTCATGTAGTGGTGTAGTTTATATAGCATGGGAGGCTTCTTCCTCCTCCTTGTGATTCCATGCCAAAATCATGACTTTATGATGACCCACAAATCTCAAACAACCCACGTGGTCAAGTACCTGCATGGAATTCCAGCTTTGGCATAGATGGTAGCAAACGCTGAATTCGGTCTAGTCTTATCACTGAACTGTAAAATACACAACAACATGTACATAACAACAAAACAATGCGAAATTCAATAAAATATAGTGTACACTATTCAATGGTCTGCTTGGTATTCTACAATATAAGCATTTTTTGTAGCTAAACCAGTCAACATTACACGAGATTAACACTTCACAATTGAAGTGAAATATCACAATTGCCAGACTGAACAAGGGCATGGGGGGGTGAAAGGGGAGTTGAAATACCAAAACATTTTTCTAAGCTATAATTGTACATACTTTTGATAAAAGCTAGAATACTTGCTAGAATGTCAGACAGAATAAAAAAATTCAAATCAGGGCTTTGATTCATGAGCCATAGTGTCATCTGTGTCATTTACTACATATTTAAATATAATTTATGTAAGAGGATAAACGGAGGTTCGCTGAGTAACTGAGTAACTACTTTAGGCTGGAAGGCGTAGCAGGTACAGGAAATCAATGTTAATGAAAGTGGAAAACGCTCACCGGATCAATGGTTTTAGGATTCAGCCGAGCACTGGGTCTGGGTTTTAACACCACACTGCCTTGTACTCCAGCAGACACTGCAGTATCCGGCTTCCCTTTGGGCGACACCACCTTTGATTTGCTGCCGGCTGCTGTTGTCATTTTACAGCTCGACAACTGAAATAAATGAAACGTTAATTTACCAAAATGATACACGTGATAGTAACGGTGAGATACGTTTTGATACACATGTCACTGTTAGAAAGTGGATCCCTGCTAGAACGTGGAGTAGCATTTTGTTTACTTGATCTTCACTGTGGCTAAATTCGTTTGAAGAGGTGAAGGCAGCCACACTTCCCACCACCTCTGATAATTTACGTCATGTATTGTAAATATATTTTACTCCTGGGTAGAAAGCAGTGGTGAATAAAATAAAGCAGGAGTGAATAAAATACATATTTGTAAAGCACTTGGGGTGGCTTTCATCCACCAGTGGATAGATTATGGCTGATGAATCGAACCTGGTAGACCTTAGCTGGCGTGCTAGCCTTCACATTGCATTAGTTATATTTAAAAGTAACCAGAATGCATTATATATTAATATTCTTCAATACCACTTTGCTTGTCATAGAATTAACATGTTAGTTTTAGATTTAGATGTTTTTTTCTAAAAACAATTACTATTTTATGCTATTCTAAAAGAATAGCAATTAACATAGCAATTAAAGTGGCAAGTGGTAATTATAATGTAATTTTTTTATGTTTCACACAATGTTCATGTCATACACCTGCCATTATGTACATGATTCTCAGGTTGTACTAAATGTTCAAACTAATGCAATAAATTGAACATACAGTATGTGCTGATGCTGCTGCGCTGATTGTGGTGCACAAGTACAAATAACAAACAAACATCAACATGCAATATTAATTACACTGCCTTTAAAAGAAAAAGTATAATAGGCGACATTCTGGGCAATAGCCCTTCGCAGCACAATGATATTCTCGAGGTAGAGCTGTATTGTGAAGGGGCATCGCCAGAAATTTCAGCAATTTTTTAAAGGCAGTGTTTATTGACCCATGACACATATGATTGAACACCGCAATTGCATTGTATAGGAGAATTCCTCTTATCTACCCGTGACTCTGAATACAGTATCTGTGGGGCATAAACTGTCTGTAGAAACTGCTATCATCCATGTCCCTAATATTCCTATTATCAACGATTATCCGTGTCTCCCCATCCCACATTGTGGAAGGGCTTCCTATTATTGGGCGGCAGGGTGACGCGGTGGTCACGTCTGCGCCCCACAAAAACTCCCGCATGAGGCATACAGTATGTGTGTTCTTCCCTGTAATGCGTGGGTTTGCTCCGTGCAGTTTACTCGCAGCTCTATATCCGTGCCTCATCCATGAGCAGGCGTGGAATTTGCACACGTTATAAAGCGCATTGTTGTTATTTATAATGTGTTATGAATCAGGGGAGTGGTGGGACAAATTAATCATGTTAACTGCAGATTATTCGCGGATATTGGCCCCCTTTTTACAGTCTTCAAGACTTCAAAATATTACACCACAGTACTCGTATTAGTCGATATTTTTCACGGACAAGGTGAGTAAATTTACAGATTACATTATGGATAACCGAAAATAATTAAACACATTCGTCGATTAAATTTTCTTTAAAAACAATACGTATATACAGTACAGTAACATGATCTGCGATGTTCATCCCCACACCGCCAAGGATATGCGCTCTTTTTTAGGTTTTTGGGAAAACAAGACAAGGACTTTGGGAATGGATGCTCTGCCCAGCACTCAGCCGAAAAATGTACGTAGAATAATCATTGACGTCGTTGTGGAAAATATCAATTACAAATGATCAGGCAATGTATCCTTCACATATCCGTGTCCACATAAAAGGAAAAACTATCGTTTCCACCACCCCATCAGCCTCACACATCGCCTTGTGACAATTGCAGCAGCACCGCTTCAAGACAATCTCCGGACCGGTTTTGACACACAGTATCTCATCAGCAAAGCCAGGATTGCTAAAAATCGATGCTGGTGAACTGCTAGATGTGTATGGACAAGGACCCTCTCTCTCTTTGGGCGATTGGGATTCAAATGAATGCGGATTTCAAATCCAGATACCGTAATCCAGGCCGAACCTTTACGTGACGCACGAATATGGTGCTCTCGTGGCGCTACACGTCAATGAGCATCGCTCAAAGCTTGCGATATCGCCCTTAACACTGTACGTGCGGTGGCATAACCGCACTGCTGTAGATTTGCATCTCAAAGTCGCGTTTGACGACATTAAGTTGCCGTGTTAACACAAACGCAGCAGCTTAGGCCTAGCGTGTGGTGAGACGGGGGGGGGCAAAACATCACGCACGCATTAATAATGACTACTATACAGCTGGCACAATCCACATCATAGAAACTTACCATGGCATTAGCCTGTGGCAGTTGAAAGTGAATGTAATGTTGCGGTGGGTGACAATAATGAAGGCGGCGCAATGAATGGGCCTGTGTGTGGTGGCTGGGTTTGTTGACCCCAGATACGCCACAGGTTGCCAGGCAACAGGCCCTGTAAAGGGACACGGTATAAGTCGCCGGGATCCCACCAAGCCATGCAGGCTGGCTATGCAGTGGGGAACATCTGAGCAACGCAGGGTGGTGCAGTGGTAACATCTGAGCCAGGCAGATGTTATAGTGTTAACATCTGAGCCAGGCAGGCTAGCTGGCTGTTCGGTGGCAACATCTGAGTCAGACAGGGTGATGTAATAGTAACATATGAGCCAGGCAGGGTGGCGTCGTGGTAACAATAAAGACCCAGGTGATAAAGTTGGTCACTGAATGAATTGCACTGGAAATGTTTAGTGTAATACTGTGTTGGATTTGCAGGGGTGGATGAACGAACACAATTCAGAAAAACTCAGAGAGATGACAAATGTGGATAAAACATACTTAACCGCAATGTGTCCTAATTACAGATGTTAAGCTGCCAACATTCATAGATTAAATCTTTACTGAAATCTTGTAAAATATTTGCTAAACCAAGAAACAAATAACATTTTCATAGATTACTTTATCATTATCTTAGAATGCATAGTTGATGCAGCATTTTAAAGAAAAAAATTGATTTTATAACAGTTTCCCAAAATATATTAACCTTCATGTTAATTTTAAATAAACACTACAATGTAATGTTGGTCAAACTGGTGCAATTTATTTTGTTATCAGTAAGTGAAAATTGCTACCGAATATATAAATCATGCAAATCATTTATCATAATCTTTCATTTCACCTAAAAGCTTCCTACGGCGTATGACAACTTGTATAATTACTGGAGGTTGTCTCAATCAGGCCAGTGTTTAATAGAATACTAGAGAAATTACACCTCGTATAGTTGCAAATTAAAATCATAACATGAATGTCAGGTAAGCACAAAAAGTAATAGAGATATTGTAATATTGGGTCGTTTAAAATAGATAAATGTGTCACTTTTTCTGCTGTAATAATACACATCTAATAAAATTCCCATAATTACCTCTTGATCTCAATATACACATACTGTACTGACAAGTGTTACTGTACTGCGATTCATTTTCAATGCAGCGGAAAAAATCTAGCCCAAAGTCAATCACAACGTCTATAATTTCACACGACACAGCTTGCAGCAATATATCACTTTTATCGACTGATCAATACAGAGTCCAAGATAGTTAAGTCACAATGCAGTATGACACCACGAAGGTGCAATTTACATTTTCATTTACTGCTCTTTGTCACTCCTGTAAGCTTCAGCTGAAATAGCTCTGATAAAATTCTGCAACTGTCAGCACACGATGTGGCTTTATATTTCAGCAATTACCATATCTACTCCATGATAAGGTCTAAGAGGAATAAGCACTTCTTCTGCATTCATACATCATATAGGATTATCGAAATCCAATAAAAATGGAAGTGGTTAATGTTTTAGTTCATGCCAAACAGGGAAACAAATTAAATTAGTGCATTCAAATGTGATAATTTATATTCATTAAACCACAATAATTTTGATCTATGCACACAGAATGAAAGCATTTTACAATATAGTTTCATATAGTGTTTATACATGCCGTTCCATCTGAAAATACTCTATAAAAATAGGACATTTGCATCATGAAAAACCCCAATCTTCTACAAACATCTAATAAAAACTTCATGTAACAGTGGTCAGGAAATTGAAAAAATCAAAGCACAAGCTCAGTTGCTAGAGAGAATTCTGATGTATAATTAATTCTCATTAGCGATGATTAATCCACTGTTGGATGAACCGTGTATTCCATCTCAAGTGCATTCCTTCCTTTGGCTGCGACTCCATCATTATTCACAACCACCATCCATTATCCCTCCACTCCAGCAATGTGCCCTTCCTAAGATCACTATTATTAAGTCAAAATTATTTCCACAACTTGTAAATCCACGTGTGTCACTTACCTATTCGATGTACTTTAAAGTATGCTTCTCTCCATCTTTAAACGTGTTTCGTGGTTTTTTAAATTTTTGATCAATGTCTGTGTTTCAATCATTTGTCACAGCAGGTTATACACCACGTTGATTGAAACTTTTTTTATTTCGTTAAAGTGTTATGTTTCTTTTGATCATCAGGTTCAGCCTAACAAGAGCACTCTAACCCACTGCCTCTCTCAGTATTTTCATATCCACCTGCCTTCAGCAACTGCACTAGGTATACATATTCTGCTGCATCTGCCACCTGCATTTCACCTCTCAACAAAACGTACAATTCTAAGCTTTGATTCATATTTGTTTTAAGCTATGCAAGATATCCAGGAACATCAATAGTCAATTACCCATGAAAACATCAGACATTTTCAAGTGGATCCTGCATGAAATGGGTGCCAAATTCCATATGGAGGGAGTGTCGTTATTTTTGTTTAGGAGGAATTCACTGTCACTACATGATACCCATCCAAGTGAGTATAACTCAAAATATATACTGAGACGTCATTCACACCTATTACACAATCATTGCTACTAACATCTCAGCAGACAATATTACGTTTTGTATGCATAACATACAATATATTATTGGTACCACTGCCCACTCCGGCATTTGAGGTTTCCAGCTGTTATGATGGGACCACATACGTACTCAATAGCCCATGAAATGTAATCATCACTTGCAGTCATATTGTATTTCATCAGTAAAAATGCTGCTGGGCAAAACTGGGAAAGCAAAACAAACAATGCTTTTTATATAAACACTGCCATGCACTCTCCGACAAAACGCATATTCTAATTCGAGACAAGTCATCAATCGGACAGTTGCATGGGCATATTGCTGCCACGTTAGATGGACCAAATAATCATTCCTCCCAATGGAAATGTTGCACCGAGTGGGGCGTAAGTGCCTCGCAAATACAAGCCTCGTGTTAGACGGCTGCCGGGCACCTTGTCATTTTAACTTACTTTGAGGTCAATCATAGCAAAGCTTGTTTTTTGTCATTTTTGTTAAAGGCATTTAAATGCAATCATTTACTATATATTCACACACATGATACATCGCAAAAACTCGACATGCCTTTTATCCACTATGAATCAAGTATACACATGTAATGTCCCTTTAGTTATACATCTTACCCAGTTTTCTATTTTATGTTTAACCCCTCCAGCAATGAAATACTGTATTATATATTGCAGGGTATGTTAGTAAGTCAAAAGATAATTCGGTAACCTCTGTTAATGTGTTTTTTTTTATTCCAGAATAACTGAGATGACCATTAGTCATGTCTAATGTGTGTTTTACAGACTTTGCCGTTAGATTACGCCCCATCATTTATTCACATTTTAATCCTCTGATGGTGTTTAGCCAAGTGAAATGTGTCTCACAACATTTACTACGGGTGAAACGGCTCTAGCCAGGATGGTAAAGACGATGGAAGTGGTAGGCCATTTCAGACTTCGGTTGCAGATAATAATTCTCATGTTGAGGGGATACTATTTTGTATGAGCCTGACATTCATTGGAAACAGCCTTGTTAGATGCTTGTCAAAAATATAATCGGTGAAATTGACGAATATTATATATTTGTGTTTAAAACAATACTACTCTATGCCTAGATTTTACTGCCTGGCTGCTGGACATTGTTAGTGATTGCGGGTCTGTTGCCACCAAAAGTAGCTGGGTAACTGGCTAAACAAGATTTTCCGTGTAACATAAACACTAGAAACCTACATCATTACGATCTGCTTTTCATTTATTATGACTTAAACTATTAAAGGTCAGGCAATACCGAACAGTGTGTATCCTGAAAAAACAGTTAACAGTATAAGGATATCAATGTATTTATATTTATCTTATGCATTATTTGGTGTCTCTTGTATATTCGTACATTGAATTCTAGATGGCTGAGTAATGATGTTTTCCATTTACACACACACATATAAACTTTATGACCAGGTGGCAGCTCGTTAAAACATAAACCTAGTTTTGTTCAATAGAAATGCTGTGAAATCCAACATGTTAGGCAAAGAAAACACGATCACATCAGCAATAACAAATGTGTTTTCTTTTACATAATCTAAAATGTGCAAGAAAAATTACTGTAAACGCCTTACAGCTGTAAATGCCAGAATATAAATGATCAGTGCTCCAATATATCGCAACACAGACCATAATGGGTTTATTCATTTGCAATATAAACTCACGTTTCGACACATGAATGCAAATGTAGATAATTGGAAGGGGCTACAGTCCAACAACAAGCTCTATCACGCTGTGTTACTCAATATGAGAATCTGTGCCACATCACAAAGGCCGAAGGCTGTCTGAGCCTGGTAATCACAGAGGACCTGTTTAAAGCGGCTTTAACCTAAAGAGATTAAACATCCGACAGAGAGGAGTATTAATTAATAATCAATGTGTAATGTTAAAGGCTAGACAGGAACGTTGAATGGGGGATTTTTAAACGTGAAATTAAGATGTCCACATTCTGTAGGGAGACTTCTGAGTAGATGATTTCTGGTGTTACTACCTAAGCGAGCTCTGTGCTAGTCAGAATGGGACTTTGCAGCAGATTCACATTCTTGGCAAAGCAAGCCACGAAAAAAAGAGATGTCGCAGTCATATTTACCAGATTCACATCCGCAGGCTGCAGCAGCCAGCTACACAAATTGCCTCTGCACCCAATCACCCACTGAGCTGGCGGTGTGTTGACACTCGGGCAAACCCCGCGTGTGATCGGCCACAACTTGGAAGTCACTTTTTCAGCATTGCTGTGCACTCTGGATGAAACTGTGGGCAATCGCCTTTTTGGCTCCACCACTTACTTATTCTTTCGTATGGCTGATATCGGTGTTGAGCAAAAATTGTCTCATAACAGTACATTTAGGTGGTTGATCCAGGTGAATACGTCAGCAGTCAAGGCATGTATCGCTGTCATCCCTACTTTGTATTTGTGAAAAGCATTCAGTCGTTATGTTCCATGGTCTGTTTTCAGCGACCACAGACCACAGTGGCGCCACTACTGACGGCACTGTGGACGTCCCACGAGGGCCGCATGCACATCGTGTGCAACAAAACACGATGTGTGGCGCTCAAGAGAGGCACAGCAGATGCCGCTCTGCTGCGTTCCTGGTGTTACCTCGTGCCTGCTTTAGATTACATGCTCGTGACGCGTGTCGCATGGTAGACGTTCTAACTAGATGGCAGTTTCTCCTGAGAGGAGTGTCATTGGGAAGATGTAGCATGTGCCACCTCTCGTCCACACAGTGGAGGGCAACACTCTCTCACCCACTCGTTATGAGAGCAGCAACGGTCGTCAAGCGACAGTGAAACCAACATTGACATTCTCAGCAATGAAAGTGTGCAAAAGTAAGTATAGAACAAAAATGTGATGGGGTGTTTTCTTATATCGTCGTTGGTGACCGGGCTGAGACAACTCTGAGAACCCGGTGTCAAATATGCTATGGTTTCCATATTTCTATTTTCACCAACTTTTCTATCGTGTAACGCTCTAACAACCTTTCACAAATCTCTTGTAGTACACTTTCGGGTGACAGGGGGCGCAGTTCGATTTCTGCCTCGGGCACCTTTCTATGTGCTCTCTACCCCTTATTCTGTGAGGGTTTCCTCCGGGTTCTCCGGTTTCCTCCCACAATCAGGCAGTGCGATGGGTTGTCGCTGACTGACCGCCTGGCTGACTCCACCCCCCCACCCCCACCTCTGCCGTTTCCTCGCGTCTCTGTATCCGTGTCTCATGACCCTCCACAGGCGCGTCGCAGCCGCGGGTGTTGCAGGAAAAAGTGGGGGGGATGGAATCATGTTTCTGTGAAAGTGCGGGTGTCGCAACACAAACAATATCCGCGGCTGCGACGCGCCTGACCCTCCACCCCCCATTGACCGGAACCTCGTCATGGTGGAGGAGTTTGCGTGTTTCAATGAACCCCAGAGCTATGTCGCTTGGAGTCCTGCACTTCTGCTAGGGTCCCCCCTTGGTGAACAGGTCTGGGTGGAGGTTCAAGACAAATACAGGTTTAAAAAACCCTCCGATTAACGGAGGTTGACGTCAGGAAGGGCATCCAGATGTACAATTCTGCTCAAATTACCCTCATCACTGAGGGGCAACCAGCCAATCCAGGTTAACCTGGACAACAGCCATTTAAACCAGCAACAACAACTTCTCCAGTACCGTCATTCAAGAGCTGTGCTATTTCTCTGAGTTGCTGCATTGATCATCCGCTAGCTCGTAAACTTCCCATGACAACCACGACAAAGGGAACTTCCTGTGTTTTGATATATTATTCTCCACTGTCATCAAGGTGGCCTGGCTTTGTCTGCAACAAAAATCTATTAGGAGTCGTTCCTTATTCATTTAATAAAAAAAACTTGAAAACAATTCCTTACTTCTAGTCAGTAATGTTTATGTATCATTCATTCATTCATTTTCAGAAACCGCTTAATCCTATACAGGGT
>JAZEWU010000012.1:8904086-8915164 GCA_036362915.1 Geotria australis
CCTTCTTGCTGTGAGGCGGCAGCGCTACCCACTACGCCACCGTGCCGCCCAGATTCACAAATAATCAAATTTAAATTAACCTACAAAAAACATTTACACATAGCATTGCACACAGAGATATAGTGTGACAAGGCTGTGTGCCTGCTACAGGATGTTCCCTGTGCAGAGGGCTTTAAGTCGGAGAGTTTTGAATTCTGCATCAATACACACTACTCTGTACAAGAACACACTTTGAGGAAAGTATTTGTGTCTGCTGCTTTGAGCCAAGCCACGAAGTCACTCATTGGCGCAATATGCGCAGGTGGTGATAAGGAATAAATAAAAAATAACGATTGAAAAATAAAATGTGACCATACTAATGCTTAGTAAATTAATTTTCAATTGTGTTAGCGTGCCAACTATCCGTCAATTGCATATGCCAGCCACCTCAGACAGTTAACCAAAATCCCTTGTTTTATAAAACCTCACACCAAGCCTCCACCACTCCAAATTTCCTTGCAGTGTACCTAGCCTGGCACGGGCACCATCGAGCCTTCACTGCCACTCACTGCCAACCATTCCCGTGTTGCTTTGTGACCCTCGGGTGAAAGGCGCTATATAAATTTATATTATTATTAACGACTAATCGCTTAACGACGGGCCTCCATAGAGCCCATGTGTTCGCTTGCCGACTATTCCCGTGTTAACGATGTCAGCCAATCTACACGACACAGTATTAACAATACACTTGGGCTGTATTATTATAGTTAATGCTCAATACCTACATCAAGTAATACTTGCAGCGCTTTGTGACCCTCGGGTGAAAGGCGTTATATAAATTGAAATTATTATTATTACCTGCGAATACTACCAAACACTTCGAAGCCGAGCTGAAAGACAACGATGTCCAGAAGCTAACCATCGTGCTTCGAAGAATCGCAAAGAAGAAGAATACCTACATCAGCCATACCATACTAAAGAAGAGAGTACTGCAACAGTGTTCCAGAATTTGTGATTTTTCGTGCTTTCAATGGTGGGGTTTTTTTTCTGCTATTTACTCTGCTTCTCATATTTGTTCGAATCCTGGCTCGGGTGCCTTTCTGTGTGGAGTTCGTAAGTTCTCCCCGTGTCTGCATGGGTTTTCGCTGGGCACTCCGGTTTCCTCCCACAGTCCAAATACATGCTGCTGCATAGGTTATGTGGCCTGCGGACTAAATTTCCCCCGGTGCCCTGTGATGGACTGGCATCCCATCCTGGGTATAGCCCTGCCTTGCACCCTGTGTCTGGCGGGATAGGCTCCGGCTCACCGCAACCCTGTGCAGGATAAAGCGTTTACTGACAACGATGATTATGATTACCAGCTATAAATGGCACCCTGAATTAGCCGGGTATTTTGAGGACATATTCTATCTGAATAAGTCTCCCCTAAGTAGACTTAGCCTAAAATTAGTCCTTGGTAATGTGTTTAAACCTTCATCACTTCGGAGTCAAAGGCAGTCGGGAATGATGTTAGCCACACCAGCTCTTTATGTACTAGGTCAGCATCAAAGGACGCTCAAGTTTGCTCATTAACAGCACTTGCCACAATACCACGTAAGGCTGCACAAGGAATCTGTCTTTTCGTTGAGAAATACGTGTTATACAGTATCCAGTGTGTCTGTGTGACAGGTTAAAAGCAACGTACGACATACAGTATCGCCCAGCTCACTGTTATAACACGCTATCCGTCTCAACTACCACATGCTCTAAAAACCCAAATGTATGTGCGACCCTCTCTAGAGATAGCCGCCCACGGTTCGTAACTGGTACTGGGAAAATGTTTAATGCATGTGCCTTTACAGCTGCCAGTTGCATACAGCTGAGCACCGGCTGACACAGGGGTACGATAAGATATTGGCAGGGCATTGTAAATCATTCACGTTTACCGTCAGACCTGCGGCGACTGATGTTGTCTCTGACGTCCGCTGCTGGGTTTAATGGCCCCTGTTTGACCATGCAACGGACGTCATTCACATACTGATAAAACTCAAGTGATTATTCATGACAAAATATTGCACATCGGTGAAATTGTGTGCGCATGAAAAAACAACGCCGGTTTTGATATCGCACACGTTCAAGATTTGTAACGAATATGTGCCCTGCGATGTACTGGCGTCCCATCCTTGGTTATAGGCCTGCCTTGCGCCCTGTGTCTGTCGGGATAGGCTCCGACTCACCACAACCCTGTATAGGATTACGTGGTTTCTGATAATGGATGCTGTAAAGAAAGAAAAAATCTCAGAAAAAATAAGTAACCATGTAAAAATGGATGTTTCAACGAGCTATTGCGTAGTCAACTAAATCATCCATCCATCATCAGAAACCGCAAAATCCTGTACAGGGTCGCGGTAAGCTGAAGCCTATTCTGGCAGACACAGGGCGTAAGGCTGGACTACACCCAGGATAGGACGCCAGTCCATCACAGGGCACCGGGAGCAATTTAGTCCGCAGGCCAATTAGCCTATGAAGCAGCATGTGTTTGGACTGTGGGAGGAAACCGCAGTGCCCGGCGAAAACCCACGCGAACACGGGGAGAACATGCAAACTCCACACAGAAAGGCACCCGAGCCGGGATTCGAACCCGGCTCGTTATTGTTGTGAGGTGGCAGCGCCGCCCCGGAGTCCAAGGGTCGTGGGTTCAAAATCCAACCCAAGCCGTCATCTGCCTCGCCAACCACACAAGGCGTGGTGTGTGACTTGTAGGAATGCTCAGTTGATTGTTTTACTCAGTTACGGTGGGCGATGACGTCTAAAAACATGTTTAACAAACACAGTAAGTTATACATATTCTTCGGCATGAAATATTAACCTGAATTTGACAGCTGTTCTATTAAAAAAAACCTGAATGTTTTATTGCGCTCGAGACTAAAATTGCATTAGCGCTTGCCTTGATATATGGTAAAGTCATGGATACTGGTTAATACATCATATTCATATTACATGTATAGGGATTCACTTTAATCACATTAGCTAAATAACATTATTGTTGTTGCCTTCCATGTACGGGAACATAAGGCTATAAGAACATACTGTGTTTATGAAGTGTTTCTAATCATTAAGAAACTGCTCTATTTGTCAATATTCTGCTAATGGTCGGAATGACTGAAATAGGTTACATGAGACAGTACAAATGAAACAGTGTTGACCAGATTCCATGATCTGGAATTTTGAACGTGTATAAAATCTGAGGGGGTAGGGTTTAAATCATTTCTAGTCGAGTTGCCTAACTATTCACATATCTAGCTGTATAGCACTTGGCATGTGATGAATTGGTTACTAGCAGCAAATGCTGCTGGACCAAGGGTTATGATAGAAACACTGAAATCTATCAATTGAGCCGTACTGCAATACAGGAATGAAATACAGGAGTTGTTGTATTCATTCAACTGGTATCCATGCAGTGTAACCATTATTCACTTTAACATTTCGGTAGCTGTGCTAAGGGACCCTTAATGTCTACACTCTATTGTGCTAATGACCGTCATGTTTTTTTATGCCTGCCTGGGGAAGAGTGAATAAAACATGAAAATAATTCCGTCATTCATTAGGTGGAGCTGCAGGCTTTGAAAGTATTACATACCGTACAATATGCCACGCCACTCGAGCAATCATGTACCCGGAATTGAGCCCTCCAGCCGAGCATCACAAACATCCCTGGCAGAGAAAAAAACCAAAACATTCATCTGTGGGGTTTTTTTTCAAAGGCTTTTTTCTACACCTCATTGTCATTTTTCTAATACCAATTATTTATTCATTCATTCATTCATTTTCAGAAACCGCTTAATCCTGTACAGGGTCGCGGTGAGCCGGAGCCTATCCCGGCAGACATAGGGCGCAAGGCATGGCTATACCAAGGACGGGACGCCAGTCCATCACAGGGCACCGGGGGCAATTTAGTCCGCAGGCCAATTAACCTATGCATGTTTTTGGACTGTGGGAGGAAACCGGAGCGCCCGGCGAAAAACCCACGCGGACACGAGGAGAACATGCAAACTCCACACAGAAAGGCACCCCGAGCCGAGATTCGAACCCGGGACCTTCTTACTGTGAGGCGGAAGCGCTACCCACTACGCCACCGTGCCGCCCACAATTCTTTATTATGAAATATAATTGTAACACTGTAATTTAAAGTCCTTTGGCAGTCACCTCCTGCATAGAGGCCACATCACACCTGTCAGTCACAGGGGAGGTTGTGTGATCATACGTCATCACACTGGTCGTTGCAGCGCAGGTTCAGATTGTACAGGTCACTAACCTAGCCATGATGAAAATGCAACTGAGGCTGCCGGGTTCTGAGCGTAATGCTCCAACCGCAGCATCACCGCTCTTCCAGCTCACTTTAGAGCGTAAATCACTACACGGCTGTAACAGGTATCAAACCTTAAAATATATTTCAAAGTGGTTAAGTAGTACCAATTGAAGCAAGTGCTCTTTTTACAATCCAATGTTATCAATGTACCTGGGGTCAAGGTAGAAGCGTTCACCTCGCGATCCCTGTCAGGTAATACTTGGTATTACCTGCGAATTCTACCAAACACTTCGAAGCCGAGCTGAAAGACAACGATGTCCAGAAGCTGACCATCGTGCTTCGAAGAATCGCAAAGAAGAAGAATGTACCTGGAAAAGCCTCACTGAGTCTCTTCAGAAGGGATGTGTGGCCAACACCCCCAATGAGTAATGGAAGACATTGCAGCCTTGTGCAGCGCTTTGTGACCCTCGGGTGAAAGGCGCTCTATAAATGCTATTATTATTATTGGACATTACGTAATTCATATCCATGAAAGAAACCTCACGTGGCGTGGTACAGATGCTGAATAAGGTCTCGTATTTCACCCGAAGAACAGCTCCGAAAACATTGATGGCTGCAGGCCACAAAACATATGTGAGGTTCTTCATTGTCAATATAACAGCTGCCAGTTTCTCCTGAATATGTCTTGCATGTGTCGTTAAGGGGGAGTTGACAGACCGACACTTGTTTGCATTTTTTTTCATCTTGTTTTAACGACAGGGCTTACATTTGTGAAAATTACTTCCAGCAGCTGCGCTTGTTGCAATTAAGTAAAGTGCTTTTACCAACAGCACCTCTCTGATGGATGTGGCAACGTTGATAAAGATTGAGATAGTCAGGATCTTGCCCAAAGCCACACCCCACTGGCATATATTTCCAATCAATGAGTAACTTTGTTCAAATCTACAGCGAGGTTTGGCGTTCTGTGACTGGTATTTTGGCGGTGGGGAACTTTGCGTTATTTATTTTAATAGATGTAAGGAGCACAACTGTGCCAAAATGAATTAGCCTGACCCTTACCCACCAGTAGCAGCACGGCTGGCTGCCTTTATCCAATCTTGCAGAGGCACCGTTCGCTTGCTTTTGTGACCCATTTCCTATAGGCAAATAGCCCGAGTCTATTTTATGCTGGGGGAAAAAAAACAATCCACTTTATCCCTCACAGAGACCTATTGTGGCTCCAGGCCATTTAAGCCATGAAATCCATTCTCCCTATCAGCAGGATAGGTTTGGCGAGAACTCAGCAGCAGTCACTGCTGCATTAAACGTCGCCTCTGTTTTGCCGTTCGATTCTAACTGATTAATCAGCTACCTGCTATCGGGCCAAGGCAGGGACCACTTCCCACCTGAACTGGAAGCACAGCGCGCCCTTGGTCCATGAGTAACCCTGATCCCTGAGTGCCACAGGACTTACGCAAAAGCAAACCCATTACGATAGCCTGGAGTTATACAGTGAACTTTATTGTGAAGTATTCGTCAATCAACTACAACCAGACAAATCAAATAGGGAAATTACTGGAAAATGTTTAATATGCAGTACCATTATTAAATTATGTAAAATTATTTCTTGTTTATAAAGTGGAGTGGTCAATGCACTGTGTTGTGAACCGGTCAATCCAAGTAAAACTCTTCGGTTTGATTCCTGGTCACGGCTAACATCAGTGTCGAACAACGTGTGAACTGGTCTTGAATCCCTGCCTTTTAGCAGGCCACACTTACCAGCGTGCTGAAGCATTGTGAAAGCTACCCCATCAAAGTTGAAGCATTCGGAGACCTTTAACCAGCATTGGATTACCAAATGGACGCAAATTATAATGATTAGAACCTCTTTATACGGTAACAAAGTAACTTTGAAAATTGCTGGAGAGAAGCTGTGAAGGCTGGCAGCGTGAGGGTATGTGTGAATTACATGAGAATAAAGAACACAGATCGTTTGAGCACTTGGCGTGATGGCACAAACTCTTGACTTGGTTGTGAGGGCAGAAAAAGAAAGATTTTTTAAAATCTTGATGCTGATTGATTTTCAACTTTTTTTTTAATGCTCTTGTACTTAATAACCGCAATAGCCTCAGCAAAAGGAACAGCTGCAGGTCAAGCAAATGAAACATTGTTACGTTTATAGTTTAGTGGTGTAATGCGAGCCAATAAAGGTGCCTCTAACCCAGCCAGTTGCCATTCTCCTGCAGTGCGCCCTTTGGATTTGACGTCGGTACGGTTTACAGTTCCAAGGGCACTGACACGGGGGACCAATATATAAACAGCTGTCAGACTACAAGACGCACCATTTTAATTCGAACTCAACTCCGGCAGGAATGATGGTCCACAGCTCACCACTGCAAAAGTCCCAAACCACAGCAGGGCAGGTTTTGGGATCGGAAGACAATTACACATCATTGCTGAGCAGTGACTCCAGCAATAATGTGTTGGTTTGCGACCAAGAACACGCCTTAAGAACCGACAGATTGAAGAGCACAGGTATTGCATATTCATTTCCTGTATTGTCATGAGTGGTAAAATATATGTTGTGATAATGGAATGTTAAGTAATCGCAACACAATTGTTTAAGTTCTGTCTTTGTCAAATAGTGCGTGGACGTTAAAGTTTCAAGAGTAGCTAATCTGACAAATCCTGAGCCAGTGGTGCAAAGTCCACATTTCATTTTATTAACTTCATTTTCCTGACCACAGAGGGCATAATGAGCTGAATCGACTCTCGACATGTTTCAGACTTTAACAAAATTCACCTGTGAGTCAAGCGCTCTGTTACAGCACCGTCAGATAGTTTTGGGACGACAATATGTTTTAAGTTCATTAATTCGTTTATTGTCAGTAACCGATTAATCATGCACAGGGTTGCGTTGAGCCGGCGCTATCCCGGCAGACACAGGGCACGAGGCAGGGACGCCAGTCCATCACAGGGCACTGGGGGCAATTTAGTCAGCAGGCCAATTAACCGATGCAGCATGTCTTTAGACTGTTGGAGGAAATCGGAGTGCCCAGCGAATACCCACGGGGACACAGGGAAAACATGCAAACTGCACACAGAAAGGCACCCGAGCCGAGATTCGAACCCAGGCCCTTCTAGCTGTGAGGCGGCAGTCCTACTCATGGCGCCACCGTGCCACCCTGATTTTAAGTATGTAAGCTTATTTATTATACAGCTGAAAATAAAATAAAGTGTCTTTGTAGTTGTTTTGTATTACAAAATCTACGAGAGCAGCAAGTGTGAGACTGTATTCCATCCATCCATTGTCAGAAACCGCTTAATCCTGTACAGGATCGCGGTGAGCCAGAGCCTATCCCGGCAGACACAGGGCAGGGCTACACCCAGGATGGGACGCCAGTCCATCACAGGGCATCAGGGGGGCAACTTAGTCCGCAAGCCAATTAACCCATGCATCAGCATGTTTTTGGACGGTGGGAGGAAACCGGAGTGGCCGGCGAAAACCCACGCGGACACGGGGAGAACATGCAAACTCCACGTAGAAAGGCCCCCGAGCCGAGATTCGAACCCGGGTCCTTCTTGCTGTGAGGCGGCAGCGCTACTCACCGCACCACCGTGCGCGGTGGCGCGGTGACAATTGGCTGTGATGCCATTATACGTTTTTTTTACGTCTTATATGTCAAGCAATAACCCGGCATATAACATTATGATGAAAAGTCACAGCCAATTGTCATGATGAGGTGAGATTTAGATTCATTGACATGCTCGCAGCTTTTCGCTGCAGCAGACGAGCACGCCCATGAGCACAGATTGAAATACAAGCACATGTTTTTGGAATAAAGTATTAGATTTTGTCCTGAAAGATAACCATAGTTTAAAATGTTACGTGCAATAAAATATAAGATAAGTGTAATACGTTTATTACGGCAATGTTTTCTTCGTGGATAAAACAGCAAATTTAAATACTTTAATATACTGAATGTAGCGCCTCAAAACAATCCATTGCCAGATTTTAAATGCCAAAATACCCATTAGAATCTCTAAAAATACTACAGTAATTATCAATTTAAAATCTGCGTGTGCAATCAATTTCGATCCATTCATTCAGCGTATGCACAGTCAATTTCTATAAAATGCACTCTTAATAACTAATCAATGCATTGTAATTGAATTCTGTGTCTTGTTTATTTTCCGGCTTAGAGAAACCGCTATGTCAACAACGTCGCTTGTCAGATGAGGACATTGCACTGAGACGAGGCCGATGGTCAAGTCCTTCAAGCCCTGTGGTAGGCCGGCGCCGAGACCACTCAACGTCGTCATCCGGCTCAAACCCAAAGGTCCTGGGCTCCTCCAGTCTCAATTTCCAAGGGGCACCACCCTACAGCCCTGACAAGATACTAAGTCCAAGCTGCAATCGGAGAACACCTACACTGCCGTCTCAAGCCGGTCACCAACAAAGAGACAACGTGTCTTGTCCTACAACTCCGTCAACTTCCCGTCGGTACATCTTCCCGTCAACATCGAACTCTTTCCATCAGCATAGGAGGCTTCAAAGTTTAGAACATCCTATTGCGAGTGATCAGCCCAAGTCAGAAGGGAAGATGGTTAAAGGAACATGTCAGAGCTCAGGAGAACCGCTCAACCTACAAAAGCCACCCAAGGAAGAATGCCGTCACCGACGCTTAAGAAGCACAGACAGCCAGCCACCCAAGGAACACATCACTCATCAACCGATTGTGAAAGACCCCACTTCTAGACAAAACAGTAACAAACATGGAAGAGAAAGAGAAGATGGGAGGCCACATCTTCCGATATTTCCAGTGTGGATAGAAAGGCCAAATCTAACTTTAGAGCAGACTCAGCTGCCTATTAAGGAAAATCTACCAACGAGCAAAGACCAGGCACATGTCTCAAAGTCGATGAAGCACCACCCTGCTGACTACACACAACGACACATCCAGGCTGCTCCTCGAGAGGATCAAGTCAACACTAACCAAAGCAAGGACAACTGGGGCAACAAGCACGCCAACATTCTAGCCCAAAACCTGACCACCTCCCTGAGATGCATGTTCAAAAAAACCAAGACGGACAACAGGTCCACACCGTCTACTCCTGAAATTAAGCGGAGGGTTAGGCCCACCACGGGAGACAACCAGAGGGTGCCGCAAAGCACCGCTGCCAGGCCGCCGAACGCGAGGCTGACGAGCAGCCGCTCCATGGTCGAACTAAGCAGCGCTCTGTCAGGGCGCGGCACTGTGCCACCGCCTGGCCCAGCGTATGGAAACTCAAGTCCCACGGCTGCTCCAAGACAAGCGGGCGATGCCATCCCAGGCAGTCGGGCCATCTCGGCGGTGGAGCAGATGAACGTGGCCTTCAGGCTGTCATTGCAAGTGCGCAATGAACCGCTCAGTCCACCAAATGAAGGTACACACCCTGAAAAGAGCTGCATGGCTCATCGGTTCCTTACAGCTTAGATAAAAACTGACTATCCTGATTTTGCGACCACGCCATCAAACATCTCTGTGTCCCTATGTTTCTCCCTGTCGCTCCCCCTCCCTCCCTCCCTGTCTCCCTCCGTGTTTGTCTTCAAGGAAGTGACGGCCATCTTAGGGGACGCTGGCAGAATGTTGCCGCATTTAAGATTGCCAGTTTCACGACCTTTCAGTGTATTCGAAGTAGCCTTAATCATTTATTTTCTGTTGCTTTGGTTTTTATTGTTTTGTCTTTCGTTGTTGACATGCCGTCCTCTTCGCGGCCCTTGTGCAGCGCTTTGTGACCCTCGGGTGAAAGGCGCTATATAAATTTAAATTATTATTATTATCATCGTGATCACTTCTCGCCATGATGTGTCCTGTTCAAGCCCACTTACTTTTATTAGCAGTTGAATGAAATTAAGCGAAAACAAATAGACTTGAGAAAAAATGCACCGCACGTGGAAAAGTATACAGGATTAATGCTTACGTGTGATTTTCCACGCTTTCGTTTACAATATGAAGCAATCATACTTCGAAAATTGCTGATTCCAAGGTAACGGAATTACAACACCAATTTTGGAACAATATACTAGCCACAGTCTCACACCAACCTGCTGCATAGGCACATTCAAAAACCATTAAACCTCAAGGTATGCTTGTTACACATATTGTGATTACTAGGTTCCGTGTCAAAAACAGTAATTCCGTTACTGCAGAATTAACCATATACACGTCAACAGACAAAGATAAGTAATTAGTAACGTAAACATATGCTCAGATGGGTACGTACAGTACTAAATATTCAGTTATTCATCCACTGCTGGATGAGGGCCTCCACATGCCGTACTAGTTGTGAGGGTTATATCAGCACACATCCCCCCACTGGTTAGTGCAGGTTTCTGATGGTGGAGACGACAGCTGTGAGAGCATAGAAATACAGTACAGCATTGAACGTAAATTGATTTTGCCGTCAGTCAATTCGTATTCAAGCTGGAAGGAACCGTTGAGCTACGTAACAGCTGGCCAGCGGGGCGGGGTAAGCAAGTTACAACATATCTAGGCGCCGGGAGCAATTTAGTCGGGGCAATTAACCTCGGAAGCATGTCTTGGGACTGTGGGAGGAAACCAGAGTACACGGCAAAAACACACGCGGCCATGGGGAGAACATGCAAAGTCCACACAGAAAGGTACCCGAACCCAAGAACTTCCTGGGTTCACTGCGCCACCGTGCCGCCCACACCATGTCTGCTGCAATGCCTTCTGCTTCTTCTTCTTCTTTGCGATTCTTCGAAGCACGATGGTCAGCCTCTGGACATCGTTGTCTTTCAGCTCGGCCTCGAAGTGTTTGGTAGAAT
>JAZEWU010000012.1:8920330-8932390 GCA_036362915.1 Geotria australis
CGCTGCCTTGCGCCCTTTGCTTGCCGGGATAGGCTCCGGCTCACCGCGACCCTGTATAGGAGTAAGCGGTTTCTGAAAATGAATGAATGAATGAATGTATTCTGCACTATTTGTGTACTGGCAAAAAAAGTTCCAATAGTCTAAACTTTTTTAAAGGTACAATTTATTAATTTACAGCCAGCAATTTTTACTGTGCAGACTACCATATTTAATACATCTTACCATTGCTGTCTCAAGCAATGGTACATTTGAAAGAAGCATAATAAGCAGTTGTTTATGCCAGCTCCTCTGGTTAATATGTAACGGGGTGGCAGTTGAATTCGGTAACACATTGCACTCACGGTGCCTATAAAACAAAAACAACTCCACACTCATCATTACAACTCATTAAACACACCACCAAGGTGTGCATTCCTTTCCTAAGTCTACGCTGTCAATGTGGCAATCACTCACAGCAGCATGTGCTTTTGCGGGGACAATCCCTGGCTGTACCAGCGGCGAGAGAACAACCCTCAACTCTAAAACCTGCAATAGCAATAAACCCTCGAATGAAGGTTGGTAAAGGCTGTGTATTATTAAAACAGGATAACACGACGCCATCTTTACCATCCATATAAGTACACATACTTTACATTTCGTTGTGCTTCAAACTAAGGAGTTGGATTATTTTGAGCTTTCTTAAAGGTCAGTTCAATAAGACATCTTTATCTTATCAAATGTGATCAAACATGGTCCTGATATAGTTGACACAATCCCATCACTCCCATTCCTCAGTAATGTAAATCTTATGTTAACATCTATACCATCACCAATTATACCACGTTGCACCGTATGCCAATAATTGCAGGAATCCCGCATCCAGAACTTGCAAGCTCACTGGGTATTTTCTGCTGTAATAACAAACATCTATCGCTTGACCTGTCATTGCACATGTATTTTCCCGTGCCTTTAAGAATATACACATTGTAAATTCGAAAGTAAGTGATAATCTAGTAAACCTGGTATTCACTCTTTTAAAAGAGCAAGGCTATCACGAAGCCGCTATCTTTAACAGACGTAGTATGCCCATTGGTTTCACAGGAGGTGGCGATCTTTCTACGTGTGATTCCAATTGAGTACATAGGAATGTGTTTCACTTGCCAAATATGGACAATGGCGCCGGCACACAAAGGACTGCTCATTTCTAAGGACGTCAGGCGATCTTTAATGCCCACATACTAGCTGACGACTGGCTCCAGTAATAGGTTTGCCCCACGATAACAAAACACGTTGAATTGATAATTACAGTCCATTTCACATTTGACCTTGGAGATAAAATTACGTGACTCGTCGTGTCTTCCACAGCGGCAACGAGAAGTGGATCAACAGCCCAGAACGTCTCCTCCGAGGCAGACTCGACTCAGCTCGGCTCGCTTGCGTCCCATCCGTTCGACGACGGCTGCGACAACGTGCCGCACACGGAGTGCATCGTGTGCATGAGCAGCCCCGTCAACGCGGTCATCTACACCTGCGGACACATGTGCATGTGCCACGCCTGTGCCGTGGGCATCAAGGCCTCCCAGTCGCCCAAGTGCCCCATGTGCAGGGCTCACATCAAGGACGTGATCCGTGTGTACACGTCGTAGCACGTGTCTCTCTGCTCAGCACGTGTCTCTCTGCTCACGGATGGGAGGTTGCTGTTGCTAGCGTGCCGCGCTGTGAACCTGGCCACCCGAGTTTAATTCCTGCTCATGGCCAACGCCAGTGACGATTATCTGAACTAGTCCTGAGCCTCCCCTAGGTCGACTCAACTGCAAATGGGTATTAGGTACACTGGGGAGACAAAGGCGGCCGGACACGGTCCTGGCCGTCCATCCCCTCGTTTACCGTGCTGGTCTTCATAGCTGCTGGCTAATAGCACTTGCCCCAACAGCCAGTGAAGGCTATGTGGGAGATATGTTTCTTTGTGCTAATAGGTGCTCGCTAAGAGCGCTTCCCACGTAAGTCCGTTAAGGCTATCAGTGGGACGTCTGTATTTCAATGTGTATTGTGTGTTCGGTAATAAAGTTCCCCCAAAAGTGTATGAAGGCTATGTGGGGAGACCTTTGTTTAGTTGTTTAGCTTTTTGGAAATGAAGAGTTCAATTTTGATAGCCCAAGGCATTGTAAAAACAACATGCCTCCCGGAAAAATGTGTATAATCATCCTCGTAACGAAGAAAAAAAACCCGTCTGTTATATTTTTCAAAAAGAGGTTGCCCACATCCTGTCTTTTAAAAGAGCACGGTCTTTAAACATATATAAAAGGCAACGTCTGCAGTGTTGCATGTATGAACATTCATATTTGATAAGCGTGTTGTTATTTTTTCATCATACGTAGACAATTCCCAAAGGGTCACAGGACTTTAGGTGTTCCTTGTGTCACACTGATAACCATGCAAATTATTACTATTTAAAATGCACACTGCACGTCTGGTGCTCAGTTGCATCAGTGGCCACAGGCTATGCAAATTCACAGGGTTAAATTTTTTTGTTAAGTTACAAAAAACAGCTGAATCGTTTTTGTATGCTGTGTTGTTTAAAATAAAGATGGAGCTCTCTGAATAGTGATGTATTATACAATTTAAATTATTAATACGTGTTTAAAGCAGGGATTTAAAGATCAGATGCTGTTTTAATGATACCAGATACAATTTATTCTTTAAAAGCTGATTTAGGTATTCACAGCTCGATGTATTAGAATTGCTGTCCAAAAGAACAGCTATGGAGAGCAAATGTCTTTAAAATCGTAACAGCCGAAGGGTTGCATTTACATTTTGTATGTGCACACTGTAGCATGATATAGAATGGCCTAAATTACTCTTTCTATTAAATCTTAGGATGTACAATTAGTAGATATCATTTTTTACTTCTTAGTATTTTTCTATATTAATAACAGTAATGTATTTACGATACTGTGCTGCATACAGGGGAGACATTTTTACACGTGGAAATTCTCAGAAAGTTCAGGTTTTGATTTTGAAACATCATCTGGAGATCTGGTGAATCTATTTTAATAATATGAAGTCCTGAGTAGTAATCCAAACCGTACCGTTGAGCAGAAGTCATGGACAAATGAAGTGTAATCATTGAAATATATAGCCTATAAAACAACATTCTACACAGTTCTGAAATGTAAATATGACATCTGTGTGGCCATGAATTTGAGACTGTATTTTGAACAATAGACATTTTTTCCAAAACCATGGTAATAATAATAATAATAGCATTTATATATGGTGTGTCTGGGTAGATGTGCTGCACTTGCCAAATTATATAACGTTTAATAAATGCTTTCAGCAATCTGTTGAAAAACTATACAAATACTGTTTATGCAAATATTCGTGGAAAGGAAGTCACACTACCGTAATTTGCAAGATTGTTTTGATGCTGACATGTACAAACGTTTTACTGTGCACTTCTTATCAAAATCAACCAAGTGCTTTGCTGCTAAGTGTTATTACAGCACGGCATCTTGAAAAATAAAGTGCTATTATGTTTATATCTGTATCTGTGTTTAACATTCCATCACTACATTTATATGAGCAACACTGATACAGTACAAAGACATGCTGCTGACGTCCCATCCAAGGTATAGCCCTGCCTTGTGCCCTGTGTCTGCCGGGATAGGCTCCGGCCCACCGCGACCCTGTACAGGATTAAGCGGTTTCTGAAAATGGATGGATGATGAGTATTGCTTCTTCACAAACTTGGTTTTGTTTATAGCCAACTTCCCATCGAGGGATGGGCCTCCTTCATCCTACATCGAGTATCTTTATAAACTTGGAAAGACGTGGAACTGCGGAATTGCAATTCTAGAGATAAAATGTCTGAAACCACTTCTGTGTAATTGCCTGCAGAATATTGAATACTAATTCCTAATTATTACCATATAATTGCTCAATCGGCATAGTAAACGCTGAAGTGCCATATAAAATGCTTAAATGCCATATTAAATACTTAATATACACTTACAGTATCCGTAAGACCAAGGTACCCAACCCCCCTCCTATACCAAAAACGAAAACCGCAAAAATAAGGCCATCGGCCTTAAGAGGAACTATGTTGTGCAAACAGCTCGCTGCACTGTAGGAAGAGGCGGTGGAACGAGTCAGAACGAAAATCCCGAACTGCTGCCGACACAACAACAGAAGCGGCAGCTTGTCCATCGCAAGCGCTCCCGAGGAGACTCGGCGCGTGTTCATACCAACTTTACTATGTCTGCACGACAGCCGAGAAACAAGGACGTCGACTTGTGGAAGCCCCAGGATGTGTCGGACTGGTTTCGGCAGGTAAAGGCGCATAGAAAATACAGCTTTAACAAATTAAATTGCTGATCGTGTGCCTAATGTGTTTGTTTGGGACTATCTTAACATATGTTGCTATCCACAACAGCCTCTAAGATTCTGACACATGTACTTGTGATAAGGGAAACACGTTTTACGCATTTGTATGCTATAATATAATAATAATATCAATTTATATAGCGCATTTCACCCGAGGGTCACAAAGCGCTGCACAAGGGCCGCGAAGAGGACGGCATGCCAACAACGTGCATACAATTAACTCGGTTTAAACCTTTGTGACACTGCCGTGTGTGATTGCCT
Organism: Geotria australis; assembly: GCA_036362915.1. Classification (NCBI taxonomy): domain Eukaryota; kingdom Metazoa; phylum Chordata; class Hyperoartia; order Petromyzontiformes; family Geotriidae; genus Geotria; species Geotria australis. The sequence continues at coordinate 8,924,954 of JAZEWU010000012.1, forward strand.
AAATTGGCAATGTCATACATTTTAAGTGAATAAGCTGTCAACGCCAGTTGTGCTATTAATGTGAAGAGCACATATTTATAAAACTATCCAGGCTTTGGTGTTACTATGAAATTCGGTGTCTTCTGAGATGGGGAAAATAGGCACATACAATATCACAATTAATTATCATGAACTACTAATTTTGGATGATATTTTATATGCTTCAATACTTGCCTGACAATTGCCACCGTCATAGATACAATAATGTGAGTACCGCGTATGCTTAACAACCGTGCTAATATTGGGAGGGCAATGGAAATTCACTGCACTGACAATATATACAGTGCTGTATTACAACAGGTGACTGTAAAGAAATGGGAAACTGTAATTTAACCATCGCGCTGTGTAAGAAAATGGGAAACTGTAATTTAACATCGCGCTTCGAAGAATCGCAAAGAAGAAGACCATCGCGCTTCGAAGCATCGCAAAGAAGAAGAAGACTACCCCAAAAGAGCTGCTCTGAAGAGCAACCATCAATGTATTTTTAATGGAGCTGCTGCACAGTGTTGTGTTTCACATCTGGGACGTGTTAAGAAAAATATGTATTGTATACGATTAAAGAATTAATTATGGAAAACGTAGTGTAAGGAGAGATGGAGTGGGCTTATGTATTCCTAGAGGCAGACTCGTAGTCCGTTGTGCGGAAGCTGAAAGCGGAATTTCCACGTGTGGTTGTGCCACACAAGCCACTCCCGTGTGTGCATGTGACTTGATAACGACTTAAAAGCACATTTATCAGGCAGGTCAGCCTTTGGCAGCATTTACAGGCTGATTATACATTCCCAGCGCAACGTGTGTCTCAACAATGGTAGGTATTTTAGATCATGCAGACGTTGAGGTGTTTTTACTACCTGATAGTAATAACCTATGCATTCTGTTCAACAATATTAGAATTATGATGATAGTAATGTGGCATTACGAATAAGTGCTAAATTTAGGTCAGACGAAGTCCCATTTAGAGAACGTATTTTTTCCATATGTATAATTGGCCATTGTAGAATAATGCTTAATTGTCACTCGTGCTTCGAAGAATCGCAAAGAAGAAGAAGACCAGGGTGAGATGAAGCATAATCATAGTTGCAAATGGGGGTCAAGGTAGAAGCGTTCACGTCGCGATCCCTGTCAGGTAGTACTTGGTATTGCCTGCGAATTCTACCAAACACTTCGAAGCCAAGCTGAAAGACAACGATGTCCAGAAGCTAGCCATCGTGCTTTGAAGAATCGCAAAGAAGAAGATAGTTGCAAATAGAAATTATCGAGTAAGGACCACATTATTTGAGTATTTTTTTTATAGAACTATATGCAAATTACACAAAATTGACCAACCCACATTCTTGTTTTACTTTTCAATGCATTATAATTTTCGTAAATATTAATGACATCACTAAGTTATTCCTTTGTAAAATTCCTTTGTAAAAAAAGTTATGAGTTATATAATACTTTGTGCAATTATACATTGAAACAGTTTTATGGAAATTTGTGTTGGTTCAGCTTACAAATGGGGTGGCACGGTGGCGCGGTGAGTAGCGCTGCCGCCTCACAGCAAGAAAGGTCCCAGGTTCAAATCCCGGCTCGGGTGCCTTTCTGTGTGGCGTTTGCATGTTCTCCCCGTGTCCGTGTGGGCTTTCGCCGGGCACTCCGGTTTCCTCCCAGAGTCCAGAGACATGCTGCTGCATAGGTTAATTGGTCTGTGCACTAAATTGCCCCCGGTGCCCTGTGATGGACTGGCATCCTATTCTGGGTATAGCCCTGCCTTTGCGCCCTGTGTCTGCCGGGATAGGCTCCGGCTCATCGTGACCCTGTACAGGATTAAGCGGTTTATGACAATGGATGGATGGGAGGTTACACATATCATTGAACATTATATTACGGTTTTGAAGTTATGAATTAAAGTCAGGCTGCTTTTTCGTGTTAAAAAGACTCCTTGTGCATTCAGATGTTTAAGTGAGAAGAAAATCCGCGTTTGATTGCATGTCAGCAAATGAAGTATTTTCGTGGGAGTTTATTTTCAAGGGTTTCTTTTCTGTTGCTTTAATGTAAATTGTATTTCGTGCCACATGTTTTCCTGGTTCCCATGTTCCAGCTTATCAATCACAATCAAGACGATAATATAATGCAACTCTAAGCAATATTTTCCACATAATTTCATGTCATCTTGCTGTAAACACACTAACCGAACACTTATCTGATTAGCAAACCTTAAAACCAGGCAGCACCACAACCCAGTAACAAGAAATGCTCTTTGTGCATATAACAAACATGCAATGCATTCATCGCAAATGGAATACATTTCACTTCCATTAGATGTGTTAGAAAATCTAACGTTTGTTGTTTTTCTGTCCAGAACAAGTTGGAAGACTGTGCCGCTATAGCTTGGAGGAACAAAATTGACGGGAAAACTTTGCTGGTAAGGATCTGAAATTATTACCGTAGAATATGATGTAATATAAAGGAAACTATATTTTCAGGAAAAAAAATTGTTCTGTAACAATACCATAATAATTCATAGTTTATCATCCTGGACATATGAATAATAATTTCGTCATTTAGCTCAAATTAATAGAGGAAATAAAACGATATGGAGCACAAATCCTATACGGATTGGTCTGCCCAAGGGAAACATAAAAGGCTAGGGGGATTGTAAAAAGCTATTATCTGTTGACATCAAGTTGCTGTGAGCGGCACTACGACCACTCACTTATGCTCGTCCCATGTCTTTTTTGACAAAGCCACCAGATCATTGTCTCATGCTGATGCCTGGACTTCCGCTTTGAAACGAACAGCAACCAGAAAAACGTAACGGTCAAAATTCCCACCCTTGTAGCCACAAAAACCCCCATTGTCGACAACACCTGCTGCAGAGGAAAGTTTGCGTGAGAAAGACTACAACCCCAAGGGGTAATACAGAATGCACATGGGAAGTGGGGTGAAGGAACCTGAAAGAGAAAGCAGGTGGGACTAAGACCACGGGAGAACGGCATAAGAAGCACAAAGACAAAGATCCCCCGTATAGCCTTTACAGACTGTTGGGGCAAGTGCCGTTAGCGAGCACCTATGAAGGTCGACACGGCACATAAGGGGGTGGGTGACCAGCACCACGCCCGGCCGCCTTTGTCTCCCTAGTGGCGATGTTTACACACCCCACTAGGTCCTCATTTGAGGCTGAGTCGACCTAGGGGAGGCCCAGGACCGGTTTCAGAAAATCGTCACTGGTGTTGGCCGTGAGCGGGATTCGAACTCGGGTCGCCAGATTCGTAGCCCAGTGCGCTAACCACTGGGCTACCGCTCCCCACAACAAACAAACAATAAACAAACACTCGTAACTCTACGCCTGAAGATGCCTGCAACGTGGAAGGCAGAACGTCACGAAGGAGCGAGGGACAGCGCTAGACACGGCTATCCCGAAAGAACAGCGTTGAAAAGCAACCATCATGAATCGAGCATTGACAACCTCCATCAGTACGATAGATAGATGTGTATTATTACAGCAGAAAAATACCCAAATTGGATAGATATACAACATATTTTGCTTCTAATCCAAAAGTCTCATTAAATGCATCGGGGTTGGTTGCTCCGATATCGTTTCTCCGTGTACTTGTACACAGTCCTTCTTTTCGAGTCACTTCCACTCACTTCATTTCCTGTTCGACTACATCCGACCATGACTTTCTTCCAGCTCCTGTACTACAGTGATGTTACCCGGCATCGCGGGAATCTTAGTCCTTATAATCGTAATCGCATATTCTTTGTCTCTTCTCCTCACGGTGGCCAAGCCAACCTAAGTCTCGGCCCCGAAACGTCGGGGTGATATTCGTAGCTTTGGCTAAAGCTCCCACAACTCAATTCTACCTCCTTACCATTTCAGATATTCCCAATATCCATAGCAAAAGTCTCATCGTCTGTCCTTCTGTATGCTTATTGCCCCTGTCTCCACACCAAATGACGGCACAGCTCATATCACTGTTCTCTACATTTTCCCTTTTATATTGATTGGAATCTGTGGCATTTCCTGAAACCTCTTTCCATTCACGCCATCCTGCATTGCCTCTTTTTCGCTTAGCCCTAACTTGCAACCTGCTTCTTCATTATTACACCTAAATACTTTAAGCTACTGACTTGCTTGATGCCCATCCTATTGTATCTACAAAATTAGTGTCCTTCAGTTCCTTATGCATGATATACACTAAATAAGGGGTTCTCAATCTTTTGCACCTCAAGGCCCACTGGGCCCACTTGGGCCTGGTCTCTACAGACCACTAGGTGTCGCTCGCGGCCCACTAATGGGTCATGACCCACCGGTTGAGAATGGCAGCACTAAACCTTACCTATACTGAATTGAAGGCGTAAGTACTTTTTACGATGTCCACCTAAAAATGATATCACTTAATGCTTGTAGCTTTTCTTTAACAAGTTTCCAACACGATAATGAAAACACTGTAGTAGTAGGCATGCAGACAGATATTTGTATAACCCTCGGCAAGCGTATCTATGTATGGAAAAGGGGAACTTTATTGCAACTTCATGTTTTAGAGCTTGGCTAACAGGATGCAAGTGTGCTACCGTTCATAAGCATCAGCATCATGATGGTGAACTATGTGAAAATGTTTACCTGCAATGGTCTATCAAGGTTAACATGTACCTTTTGAGCTCGGTAACAATGAAAGGTTGCTGATGAGTGGTATTCGGCAACGTTTGACGATTCCCGAGTAAAGTATTTCACGGCTACATACAGCAAACTGGGTATTCTAATATGGTGGCAATGTGCTCAGCGACAGTATTGTATAATAGAGCTCCTGGTGCAGGAAAATGTCAAACTGAATTGTACAGGGTAGCTGTACAGTTCTGGGAAATGTGCCTTACATAAGTCCACAAGTGGGACAAAAAGTTTAACCATCAACTATAAAAGGGTGATGGTGAAGTGAAATTAATGTACAGATGTAAGCTTTCATAGCTCGATGGATGAGAATTGCTGTTAAGAACTTGTTCTTTCGGGACAGCCGTGTGGAGTGTCCCCTCTCTCTTTCATGACGTTTCGCTTTCCACATTGGAGGCATCCTCAGGCTCCTGACTGGTCCAGCTGTGTGGTCGAGTTGAAGTAAAATTCGACGTCCTGAAATGGTTGAATAGATTTCACACATCTGACATGACGGTGTTAAAACACTAATGGGACAAATGAGCATGGGCAGCCCGGTGGTACGAGATCCTGCGTGTGTTCATTCTCGTAACGTACCCGAATGACCGCGGTCTTTCTACCTTGACCTTGTCTTACCAGGTTGTTTTCACTCCCAAACGTTTTCTGATATCGTCAGTTAACATTGTAGTATTGTCCTAAACACAATAACATTGGCCATCGAATCATATTTGTAAAGAACGTATTCGATATGTAATTATACAAAAGGGAAGGAAGGCATGTCTGGTCCACCCTCCTTAAACTGCCGCCACTATCCCCACCAGGACAAGCGGTTTAGAAAATGTATGGATGGATTATACAAAATAGTTTAATTTCCGATGCATTTGCACCTGTTGGAAATTATATTCGTAAATTGTACTACTATAATCAACGCATGTTGTGCCCGTGCTTTTGTAGGCTCTTCAACCAAGTGTTCTCCAAATGTTCCCAGAAAAGGCACGCATGTAAGCACAGCCAACCTTGCCAGCATGCACATTATCAAACTAACCAATATGTTGACATACCAAACGTGGACATATTTAATCTATAAACCATGAGGCTCTTAAAATCACTATTGTAACTGTACGCCATTTTATAACAAGTGTACACATTGATTATTGGTGCACACAAAACAACACAACTCAAATTTTAACAGCAAATTCAAGCAATTGCATATTAAATATATATGCTCCATAATTTCAATCCAATACATTGACAGTTCTGTTCTCTTAATGGTGATAGGAATAAGTATAATTTATAACGTGCACGCGGTTAGCCGGCGCTAACCCGCCAGACACTACACCCTATACACATTATGATGCTATTGATCAATTAATGAACGAGTTTATTTAGTTGTGGGAGGAAACTGGAGAACCTGGAGGAAACCCAAGCATAACAGGAGAACACACAAATTCCACACAGCGAGGCACCGAAGGCGGGAATCGAACCGCCTCAGGCAAGACCTTCTTTCTGTGAGACGCAGATGTTAGCACTGAGCCGCATTGCCGCCCCAAATAAGATACTATATACATAGTGTGGCTTCTTCATACTGCAATTTAAAAAAACACACTTTTTCATTGTTTTACAGGAAGGTGCAAAGCCTCACTAAAACACTTGGTGAGCAACCAAGACATCATTGGAACAAGTAAGGCATCAACCCAAGCACACGAGTCATTTTTATTCAGTACTGTAATACGTGATATATATCCCGATTTAAATTTTGAGTCTCTCAGCACGGCTATAATCTGCTCTTACAGATTTAGCGGTAAACAAACGGTGCAAAGTCCTCCAGACAAAGATTACACAGCACAACTTCCAGGTAAGAACCCTAAATGCAATTCCAGACATTGTGTGTGACTTAATAGCCCACGGGGAGGGCTGCGAAAGGCATTTGTGTACAAAATTCCTGCATCCATACGATTGTAAATATTTACTTTGATAAATTGCAATAGATCACAACTTTTCATTGTCATTGCCTGACCCACTCTCCGAGCCCCTCCCAACCGAACTGACATTCTGTGCCAGCACACATCACACTTATGTTCACATTCTGCCATGATGCCGTAATCTTACCATTTAGATTTAAAGAGCTGTGTTTCCTAAGATACTTTACACTGCAATCTCTATGAACTGTGTTCTTTTTTTGAGCGGACAATGCGGACAAAATCTAAAGAAACAGGCAGGGGATGATGCTGTATCAGGCACACCCACAACAACGATTGTGGCTGGACACTCCATCATATGTTTATTAAAAAACATTGCAATTGTCAACATAATTTTTAAACAACACATTTCACCTGAAAATTACCTTGGGAAGGAACATCTAATTTTTAAGGTGTCCACAGTGTGTTGATTGACACATACATAAATGACATATACATTTATATAAGTCTAGTAATATATCTTTAAAATGTATATGTCATTTACAAGTCAATATATGTCCCTATCCTCACCTATGGTCATGAACTTTGGGTAATGACCGAAAGAACGAGATCGCGGATACAAGCAGCAGAAATGGGGTTTCTCCGCAGGGTTGCTGGGCTCACTCTCTGCGACAAAATGAGGAGCACAGAAATCCGGGACAACCTCAGAGTAGAGTCGCAGCTTCTTCGGATTGAGAGGAGCCAGTTGAAGTGGTTCGGGCATCTGGTAAGGATGCCCCCTGGAAGGCTCCCCCGGGAAGTCTACCAGGCACGGCCCACTGGGCGGAGACCTAGAGGCCGACCCAG
>JAZEWU010000012.1:8932998-8948000 GCA_036362915.1 Geotria australis
TTATTATCCAATGGACATTTGTAAAACGTTTAATCTTATTAAAAACATAACAAAAGTAGGATTAATTAGCACGTTTCAAAAATATTCCGAAATTAAGGTACAAAGGGCCAAGTCATTTTGAGCGCTGAATTGTAAATTGAAAGAATTATCATAATTTTAAAGCTTTTTGTCACCACTGTTTTGTGATGATCTGTACAGGGTGCAGGAGTGTCATGACCCCCTCAGTCAAAAAGGAGTTGTTATAACAACCCCAGTGACTCCTGGTCTCTCCCTCAATAGACGTCTGCAGCTTCAATTTGTGCTGATGTAGAGAAAACTGTCCACAAATAAATAAATAATGCTTTAATCATGACCCTGACATTCATTATTGTAATGTTTAGAAGTAATTGGGCTGAACTTGAACGTTAGGAGAATAAAATGTCATTGGGTAGTCACAGTATTATTAGAGCTTTGATAGTAACGTGACGCAGGCAGCAATATTGTGTGTAATGTCTTTATGCAATAAAACGTTCTTCCATATTTCAGTAAATTTTTGGGCAAATGTTACGCACAATATGCAGAAAAAAAATGAAAACTTGTCGTCTTTGTCACATCAACAGCCCATACAGGAGATGGTTGGTCAGAGAATGAATTTGTAAGTCCTTTTGAATTTCATTACTCTCTATAGACTTATACGCACATGCGTTGTTGATGGTGCATAAGTTTGTCACATTGAAGTATGTTATAATGTCTGTTCTTTATTAGCATGAATATATGCTAGTGAATAAAGGCTATATGATGGTAACATAATTTACTACAACAATGTTCACTTAACAAAAAATGTAATTCTTTATCTAAACAATATATAGTAACTTTAACATGAAGGCTTTCGTGACCAATCTTATCCATATTATATCCCTTTTTATATGTTAGGTCATGTAAAAAATAAGTGTCGTAAACCCCCCGCCAATTAGTCAGGTTTGTCACGTAAACAAAATGTGCCAATACTTGACTACTTCAGCATACCGGTATGTTGGCGAGTGAACCCACGACATTTACAATGGGTTGGCTCTCCAACATACTGGTTTTTTGTGCCTTTGAGGTGGCAACCCTAAGTACTGGTATAAAATAATTCTCAATACTTAAGACATCATGTCTACAGTACCGTATACGCATCTGTGAACAAAACACCCTGAAGACTATACAATGTTTGCTTTGTCACTTGGGAATGTTTAAACAACAAGCGAAATGTCATGCAGTGCAAGGCATTTGGATTTTATTATACCCTTCAGTTATGAAACGTGTGCATATTGAGCTTTAGGCAGCATTGTACAGACTGCACATTAAGAATGCGCACATCATGCTTTATGCTGTTTGAACTGCGGGCCATGGGCTCGTAATTGAAATATGGTTCTAAGTAGGCCAGTGCTGTGCATAGTTTTCATGATATTCAAATCTCAGAGCAGTGATTCCTATCCCACATTGCAGGACAGTGAAGATGATGATGACTATGAAGAACCTGATGCAGACCAAAGTTTACCTCAAGTGAATATTGCACAACCACTGAATGTGGAAATGTATGCTCAACACACATACGCGATAAGAAACTCCCATAGTCTCTAACATGACTGTTGGAGGAAGCGCTGTTAGCGGGTAAGGACTATTCCGGGAATCGTGCGTGAGCCAGTGGTGCCACCATTCCTGTCTCCCGAGTGCGGATGTGTACGCACCGTACCGGACACCCTCGGGGACGGTCATACACATTGAGATACACAAACACAAGTTGAGAGAATATCTTGCGTGGACAGACTTTGGGACCGGGTTCAGACACCAATTGTCACTGATATCAAGTGCTGCAGGAATCCGGCTTGCAGAGCTTGCAAGCTCCCTGGGTATTTTCATCTTAAATTCTAAAAATCTATCTACATGTTAGCCGTGGAAGGCGATAACACTCAGGTAAATGGGTTCACAGGGCAAAATGATAACCATTGTGCCACCGCTCTCCACAAAGACACACGTGAACAAACAATGACAAAGATCATCCACATAGCCTTAACAGACTTTTGTGGAAAGTGCTGTTGGCGAGCACCTATGAAGGATGGCACAGCACACGAGGGGGTGGGTGGCCAGCACCACGCTCGGCCGCCTTTGTTTCCCTAGTGGCGAGATTTACACATTGCCCCAGGTGGTTCCTATTCCACATTGAGGCTGAGTCAACCGAGAGGAGGCCCAGGTCCAGTTCAGATAATCGTCGCGAGCGATGGCAGGTAGCGGGAATCGAACTCAGGTGGCCGTGTTCATAGCACCACGTGCTGACCACTGAGCCACTGCTCCGCACAGACAGGCACACGCACACCCAAGCACACCAAAATACAGGCAGTCGCGTTCACCAACAAAGACAAAGACAAAGATCCCCTATATAGCCTTAACCAGACTGTAGGGACAAGTGCTGTTAGCGAGTAGCACCTATGAAGGTCGACACGGCACACACAGAGAGGGGGGGTGGGTGACCAGCACCACGCCCAACACACACACACACATGCACACCCTGGGTTTTTTTTTGGTCTAAAGTAGGTGCATCACGACCATGAAATGTTAGAATTGCTCACTTCATTCCTTGGCACGCTTAGATGAACAGAGCCTCGCGAGTCCTGCTTAAAGTGCAAAAACTGCCTAGGGGAATGATTACAATATCTCAATGAAGTGCAAGCATGACGAGGGTGCAAGCATGACTTTTTTTTACAAGTACATTTAGTAAAAAAAAAAACGAGCAACACATAATAAAATATATATAATAATATCCAAAAAATAATAGGTGTATATATTGAATCATACGTGTAAAATGATTAACCGATGGTTATCATCGAACACTTTATTTAGCAGTCGGGTGGAGGAGGGTGCACCGCACACGTTCACACTGTACTCGCGCAAATAAATCACGCATAATCTATCACCGATCGTTTACGTTGCTTCTAATGCTTTTCATTTATGAACGTATACTTGTATGCATATTTAGTGACCCTCGGGTGAAAGGCGCGCTATAAAATGCTATTATTATTATTATCATGAGTGCACCAAGTCCACGCAGGAGAGCAGCGAGGACGACAACTACGAGGAGCCCGATGGGGACGGACCCGACTACGACGATCCGTCCAAGATAGAGGACGAGTACGAGCAGACCCCGTGCGAGACGCAGAAGTACCCACCCCTCGCGGCCACGTCCATAGGCGGCAACGACAAAGGCTACATCGGTAAGAGTGACCCCCGTGTCCGCGTGGGTTTTCGCCGGGCGCTCCGGTTTCCTCCCACCGTCCAAAGACACGCTGCCAGGTTAATTGGCGTACTGACACAATTTCCCCAGGCGCCCTGCGATGGCCTCGGTGTTCCCCTGCCTTGCGCCCTGTGTCTGCCGGGATAGGCTCCGGCTCACCGCCACCCCGTACAGGATTAAGCGGTTTCTAACAATGAATGATTTAATTATGGTTCTGAGTCATTACCTAACACACAACCTTCCAAATGTAAGCCAAGCAATATACTAAAACTACCACCTAACTGGATAACATAATGTGCAATATTACCAGCCCCTGATTTAACCAAAGGACACCTCACTGAAATGACACATCTCATTATTAGTGGACAACTACGACTAAAAGTGGGACGACGGTATTTCATAACAACAAAAGCATCTGTAGATGTTTCAACATGGTGTGCTTTGCTTGGTGACATGTTTCAATAACGCAACTTTAATCATATGGGAAAGTAATTTGATGTATGTGTATCTGTCCGAAATTTCCCCACAATCTGGATTCACTGGATACTACTCATAAATATTCAGCATTTCGTTGTTTTCGAAGTTCAGTTTTTATTATCGTTCTGCATCTGGGAGGAAACCACCATTGCACGCAGAATGCCTACGCACAGATGGGTTTACAAACCGACTTGCAGCTAATGTCTTACGTCCACCTTGCAGCCCAGCGGGTTTGTTGGAGGCAAGAGGAACCTACTTCCCACTGCCACGTGCGGCCTACGCCTATAAACGGCCCAAAAACAACGTGCAGCATTTCTGAATGCCAAGCTTAGCCACACTAATCGGGCAGAGAAGGGCCAAAATATTTGGTACGGTAACAACGCTTTGTTTCCACTGAGATTGTAGCATGCTTGGTCACCTGCTGTTCTGAAAGCAGTTCAGAGCATAAAGTCAATGCAAGGTCAATCCTCGCCTGACCAACGTTAAGTATTAACGATAATAAAATGCGATTGACGCTAAAGGCATTTGAAGTCCTATTGGGCCATCAGAAAGGAAAATGTTCCTCAACTATGGTTTAGGTGTACAGAACTGTATCACACATCTAATGAGATCCATCAATCCTTGCCTCAGAGCATTGGATGACAGGCATGTAGTGTCACAACTGTAGAACGGTGTAGACTTCCATATCAGTAATGCACGTGAGCTAAACTTCAATAACACACAAAACACACAGTGTAGACAAACCATACCACACACATTCATTTACAAACTACAAACGAAGCAAGCAAAATGCCAAAACTTTGAAACTGATGTAGTCATTATTAAACCATCAAGCAAACCATAAATCACCCGGTAACTAAAGCCGGCAACACTTTATTAAATGCAGTTGTGTGCACGAGTCATTAATCAAGATGTACTAAAGCATAAATATATATCCCATGCATTATGTATTAAAACTGCTTTCTGTCGCTTGAATCAAACTTGAACGACGTGAGCAGATTTTCCCTGTATTGTCGCTCGGCCTTCCACACAGGCTGAACGTAACATCATCATCATTACCACAACCCGCTTAATCCTGTACAGGGTCACGGGATCCGGAGCCTATCTCGGCGAACACAGGGTGCAAGACAGGGCTATACTCCGGATGGGTATAGTCCAAAGACATGCTGCCTGGGTTAACTGCCCTGAACCAATTCACCCCGGTGCCCTGAGATGTTGTAACAAGCTTAACCCTTCCCAATGGACAACTGTCAAAAAGAGCTACATAGTTCAACAGTTCTTTCAGGGTTAAATAAAAACTGACTGACCTACTTAAATGGGATACCAGTCCATTGCCGAGCACTGGGGACAATTTAGTCAGCAGGCTAATTAACCAGCATGTCTTTGGACTGTGGGAGGATAATTGAGTACCCAGCGCAGACCCACATAGACACGGGGAGAACATGCAAACTCCACACAGAAAGACGGCACCCGAGCTGAGCATCGAACCAGGACGTTACTGCTGTGAGGCGTTAGTGCTCGTAGCTGTGCCACCGTGCCACCCCTGAGAAGAAAAATGAAGCCTTAATAGTGTTTTGTACGCATCACTAGGGGAAAAACGCACTCATAGTATAAATTAAGTTTACAAAGCGGATTATGATACAGGAATACTGCACTGCTTGAGCAGTACAATGCCAGAAAAGCCCCCATTCGGGTACAATGCACGCTATCAACTGATAGCTACTGCCCTCTGCTGCATAACGGTGGCTGCAACGTGATCCAAATAGTTGCAATAAGGTACAGACGCTTAAAAATTTACTTTCCAACTGTGTTCAGTTTTAATCTAAGTGGATGTCAATAAGCAATTTGCAAGGAATTGATTAAAGTGAGGAGCAATCTATGAGTACACTACAAGCTGGTGGCAGATAACATGCCAATCACTAATGTTATTTCAAGTAAATACAGACAGTAAACACACTCAAGTTCCTCAAAGAGAAACAAAGGAGCCAGACAAATACTTTAGAAAGTGGCCAATATTTTTGTGACAATGTTTGATGGAGAGCTGTGTGGCTTAGTCCTAGACATATCCTCAGTGGAGCCAGGGTTGTAGCACATGCGCTTGATTGCTTTCAAGAGAAATCCTACGAAAAAAGAAATGGACAAGTTCAGTGTATAGGATGCCATCCAGAATGACTCATATAAACTGTGGTGATTCAGAGCTCTAATGTGGCAATTTGGACCAGGGTTATATGATTAGGTTATTATTTGCATTTATATAGCGGTTAAATACATGAGCATCCGAAAACGCTTTACAGTACAAACAAGCTCGTATGATACCCAATTCAAGGCCAAAACAGGGTAAGACAGCAAAGTAAAAAAAATATGGTAGACTTGCGAGAATCCCGAAGTAGAACGCTCCTCAAAATGCATTTTGAGGCTCATTAAGGCTTTACCGCATAAACAGAGATTATTGCTAATATTAACGGTATGCTAACTGATGCAAAGCACATCCAAACCGAAAAAAATGAATGACCGTGTTCATATGTGGTGTGTGTTTCCCAAGATAAAGGCTCCATATCGATTAAGGTCCGCAAGAACACCTCTTCAGGACTTCCCAGTGATAACGTGGACGATCAAGTAAGGATGCTAATGGAACAAACACAACTTACAGAGGTCTGGTGATAACATTTATCTTAGTTGTTATTGATTGTTGCACCACGACACAGCTCATACGATTTTGTAAGTGATTTATATCCATCCACCCATCCATTGTCAAAACCCGCTTAATCCTGTACAGAGTTGCGGTGAGCCAGAGCCTATCCTGGCGGACACAGGGTGCGAGGCAGGGCTATACCCAGGATGGTACTCCAGTCGATCACAGGGCACTGGGGGCAATTTAGTCCGCAAGCCAATTAACCTATGCAGCAGCATGTCTGGACTGTGGGAGGAAACCAGCCTGCTGGAGATAACCCACGTGAACTCGGGGAGAACATGCAAACTCCTCCACGCAGAAAGGCATTCGAACCTGGGCCCTTCTTGGTGTGAGGCGGCAGCGCTACTCACCGCACCACCATGCCGCCCTAGTGATTTATAGTTGTCTGTAATCTCCGGTTAGGATGGACATGGCAAACCTGGGCATAATCTACCATCAATCAAGCTGAGCCCAGAACCACAGTGGCAGCTGCTGCTGCTTCTTCTCATTTTTATTCAACTATAAACGGCAGATGCACAGTCTATAATGCCCGCCCCCCTAATTGTTTATATTAAGAAAGCAGAACAGATTCAGACTGGATATTTTAATGTAGTCCTGTACAAAGCTACAGTGTGTTTATATGTATATACTGTATAGGTTTACTGAGCCTCAAATGAGTACCTGGTGTGGTGTGTAAACATCGCCGCGAGGGAGACGAAGGCAGCCAGACGTAGTGCTGGCCACCCAGCCCCTCGTGTGCTGTGCCAGCCTTCATGGGTGCTCACTAACAGCACTTGACCCTACAGTCTGTTAAGGGTATATGCGGGATTTTTGTCTATAATGTATATAGAAGTCTTAATATTAGTGAAAATATTCCAACATTCTTCATATCCTTACATCATGATTAGTAGATTGTATGGTAAAATATGTATCAATAAATGCAAGATGTATGCATGACTGGTACATTCTCAATGTAATTAAACCTGAATTGTTTAAACCATTTATTCTGATTCATAATAGATTTTTGGGTTTGGCCTCAAAATTAATAATGAATTATACTATTGGCTACAAAACTCTGTGTTCAATTAGTTAATGTGTTGCAAATTCAGTAGTTTGTATAATAATTATACATATCTTGCAATAGAGCAATTCATTAGACTATGGCCTTCTAACTTGGACAAGCAATTAATATTAATATGTATGTTATTACATTGTTACACGAAAGAGCAATGTACGATATTCCAATGCTATAATGTATTGGTCTGAAAGTCTATCGTGAAATAAATTATGTTCCAAACTCACCCACGATCTGCAAAACTCCTCTGTGATAGACATTTCCACTTGCCACATGTATTGTTCGAGTAATTGCTAACTTCATCAATTTTCCTGCTCTTTGATACTTTTAATGGTAATAACCTTTACTACTTCACCACATTTCATTTCGATTCAAAGCGCTTAACGGACAGTTAATAATTTAATAACACAATTAAAATGGGATCTCCAGAGACTCAGACCGTGCTACTATGGTGGCGTTCGAGCACAACAGGCTACTTCTCCCTTCCTCTTAAGCCTCACGCTAGAAACACGAAGAAGAGCACAACTAGCAGACACTCAATGCCTGCTGAGGGTAATAGGGAGACAGCATCTCTTATGAAATAGTCTGGATCTATTCCATTAAGACATTTAACAGAATGTATACTTGTGTTCGGGGTAGATTTTGTGTGGGGGGGATGGTAAATAATTATATTTTTATTGAACATTAAGCATGTTATATAACTGCATAGTGATCCTTATAGGCGTAATTAGTAAATGATAAATTCCAACAGAGGGACGATATCTCAAAACAACGTACGTTATGGTTTGAAAAAATGTATACAAGATTCACACTGTTACAGAAAGTCCCATAGTGCATGTTGTAATTGCTGTACTTATTCCCGTACTGAAGAAATGACGTCACCTTGTACTGAACCCACGCAAGTTACAGAGGGGCACATTAAAATGACGTGATGTCAGATTAACTTTGACATGTGTTGCAGGAGGACTACGTAGTTCCTGTTGAGAATGTGCCAAACGAAGGATGTAAGTTTGACATTTACTCTCAACTTACAAATATATGCACATAAACAGTACATGCAACCAACGTACCATGAATTGTACCCAGTCTCATTAGATCTCAAAAGCTAAGCTGTGTAAAATCTGGTTAATACTTGGATGGGAGACTGTCTTAGGAATAACAGGCGGTACAAAACAATGACTATTACACCAAAACTGTATCGCATTAGGGCACGTAATATTATTATATAATTAATTACATTACGTTTTCATTACGTGCTTTCTGTTAAAAAAAAAGAAAAAAAATAGTTTTCAATGCCATGTGTTCCAGGTCTTCCTTCACTGCCAATGAGGCCAGGAACTAAGCTGAAGCCACATGAAAAGCCCACACCCCTGTTTCCACATTCATTGCCACCCAAGCCGGTACTCGATGGCTCTCCTCCCCTCCACAAGCCGCTGCTCCCTTCCACACCGAAACCTGGTTCCGACAGCTCACAGGTTTTCCTGAAGACCCGTTCTTTGGAAAAAGCTCTCCATCAAAGCATCAACACAACGAATCCCCACACCTTGCCCAAAAACTTCAAAGACACTCAAAAACTGCCGTCCTACAGACTTCATCCTCCACAAGCCCCAAAACCTGGGGGAGCTCCTGTGTGTCCCCAAAAGCCAAACTTCAACGCAGCCGCTCCGACGAAACAGGTGATCCCAGGAGGGGGCGGCCCTCCCTTCGGACGCAAGGTCAACAATGGCCACGTGTCCGACAAACCGATCAAACCGAAGGGCTGCTCGCCCATGGGACACGCTTCCATGCATGGGCCGCCACCCATTCTGGCGGGACACAGGCCCCTGCGTAAGTCATCGCACGACGGCTTCACTCCGCCAGCGTTCCTGCAGCGCCACCAGCACGTGCCTCGTCCGGAGGACACCCACGCAGACCCGGCGTCCGGTGAGTTGCTATTGCGCGTTTGGGTTCTGTGTCGAGTTGTGAGCGCTGATGAACAGAGCACCGAGACATTTTATGGGAAGAAGAATATCCCACAATACCAATGTACGTTGACGTACATTGTCTTGAGTAGCATAATTACAGCCTTTTGGCACCTTCAATAACCCTCGGCTTGCATACTCCCGGGTACAACTATTTACAAAAAGGAGAATCCTGGGAAAATTAGGGCAGATGGCAACTTCAGTCACTTACTAATAATAATCTACTTTTGTGACGTGCGCATTTTCTCTGGGCGCGTTGCACCCGTTGATTCGGAGGCGCGGAGCCCTGCTCAGTCGGTGTGTTGTGAGTCGGTGAAGACGTGACTTTTTAAGAGCTTTTTGAAGGCTGTAGGGGACTGCGGTTGACGCAATAGGAGTGGCAGGCTGTTCCAAGTTGGGGGGGGTGAACCAATGTTTTCTTTGCCAGTGGAGCCGATTTTTCTTCCTGCAGAATTAAAATCATATGATTCCCTTCTCCATGTTTTTCCTACAGACAGTGAAGATTATGAGATCCCCAATGAAGAAGAGGTAAAGTAGCATTACATATACCTTGTCTGCCTTCGTGCATATTTGTCATTTTATTGATAAGAATATGTATTATTACACGATAATATTGGTTTTGATCTATATAATCAGAAGCTCTGTCAGTTGCAGATGTATTTTTCTGTTGCACAATATTCTAAAAACCATAACTTGTAGATTACACATGTCAATTTTAATATTAATGCTCGAAATTACCCATATCCTTTCAGAATGGTACACTGCAGAAACAGTATATGGAAACATGTCAATGTCTTAAAAGCCATAAAACATGGTTAATGCTTATAAATACACAATTAATCCTTATTTTTGCAGAAGAAAGAGATTCCACCAAAGATAAGCGATCACATGAACAGGTACGTTTGGAGGGGAGGGTAAGCTGCCACTTCAATTGGGCTATTCCAGCTCAAGGGGATGAGTACAAGAGAATATGACAGCACAGTAGGTGTTCGTGGTTGTGCTCTGTGCCTCTCGGAGGTGTGTTCGTATTGTGCCGTGTGCTGTTCAGTGTGGTGAGCAAAACAGACGTCATGCTGAAAGACACGCGGTTCAGCGTAAAACACAACGGGGAGCTAAATAGACAACACCCGTTTAGCATTTCTATGTGGGTGCACGGAAAGAACGCTAAGTTCACAACAGGACGACGCTTCCATTCGTACGGCGGACATTGCCAACATCCTCGTTCTAGCATACGATGACGACACTATGCAGCTTTGTTTCTTGTGTTAGTTGAGTAATACTCCCCAGTGTTTGCAACATTATTTGTTGTGTCGCTAACCTTTGGTGGACTGAGGTTCACGTGTGCCACTACCGACGCGCAGCGCTGTGTTGGGTTGTGCTGCTTAATTCCGTTAGCGCTTCAAGGTGCGACCTCGATACGCGACGGGGATCAAGATAGAAGCGCTCACGTCGTAATCCCTGTCAAGTAATACTTCGTATTACCTGCAAATTCTACCAAACACTTCGAAGCCGAGGAGCTGAAAGACAACGATGTCCAGAAGCTCAACAGATGCCAGAAGCCCCTCAGTCTGGAGCAAGAAGGGAGGCCAATGCCCGCCGCCTTTAAGGCCAGCCACTGACTATTATATATCTAAATGTTGAAGGGCTGTCTGCAACTACAGAAGAACTTGTTGCAATGGGAAACTGTCATATCACCATCACGCTTCGAAAGATCGAATCGAATAGGCGACGATGCTGCGTGCGTACCGTGATGTCGAGCTCACTCGTGTCTGCTGCCCGTTTCTGTCTCGGTGGCAAGGTATCCACTCCAAACCCCACCGCCTCCATCCAGGCCGGCCCCCCTAGGGCCCCCACCGGTGGACAGGGTGTCCAAACCAAACACTGGCGGCCGTCCTCCCCTCAGCAACAAGGACAGCCCGTCTGAGATAACCGCAATGCCCAGGTTGGTTCCACCATGTCCACAGAATGTGCCCAGAATCAGTTATTAATCCCAGTGTAAAGCCACCGAGAGGTATGATCTGTGCTGCTAAGGAGCCCTAGATAGCCGGGCGGTGGTGGTTCTAAGCACGAGGCCTGTAATCGAGCACTTCTTCTTCTTCTTTGCGATTCTTCGAAGCGCGATGTTAAATTACAGTTTCCCATTTTCTTACACAGCCCCTTGCATTTTCATTGAACTCCGCAAGGTCTTTTGAGCTGCAGAGGTTGGGTAGTAGAGCACAGACAAGGCAGTGTTCCATAGTATGGTCTGCTTCTCCACATTCACAGGTGGTTGGGCCGGTCTTGTAGCCCCGTGGAGGCGTGGGTTGATGGATCGCACTAATGTTGGGAAGCTGCCTTCCAGTGGGAGTCGAGGTGTCATACCCTGGCTCGCCAGAAGACAGTACAGAACAGCAAAGTGTGGACAAATAGCATCTGTCCCTTCAGTCTGGGATAGAGTTTTGGAAACGCGCGTGGGTGCCTGGGTTTCCTCCTATATTTAGAAACTCATTAATTGGCTGAAAACATCGTAATTGAAAGAGGACTGTAAAACTTGGGCAATTGTTGATTTTGGCTCAGTGTCCCGCTGCTTTCTAGCTTGTCTGTGAAGACTCATTGATCGTGGGATACAATTTACATCAACTTATCGAATCGCCGAAGAGTTCAATAATTCCACCCCTTTCGATTACTACGTCACTGGACGTATAAACGCAGCTCTGTTAGAGCATAGACACAAACTTGTTAGCGCATAGTCACAAACCCTTCCCTGTGATTCACCACAGTGGAAAAACACCGCAAAATCCCATAACATAGGTGCATTTGGAAGGTGGTATTTTGAGTTTCATATATGGTGGCATCCTAATAGTTTGTTTATTTGCAGGTCCCCATTACTGCCACAGCTGGGAAGGAAGCCGGGTCTGCATTCAGGAAGCCAGGCAGGCCACAAGCCGCATTTGTCACCTGGCTCCGTCAAGGTGACGTATAGCACTATCCCAACACACATTCCTCAGCAGTGTCGTTGATATCAACAACTCTGAGTATCAAGCAATGCCGACGCGTTCCTGTGTGATGTGTTTCTAAACGAATGGCACGGTGGCGCAGTGAGTATTATAGCAGGCACAAAATAAAAAGTCTCCATGTTTCTGAAAAGTAAGTCAAGTTGATATCAGCAGGGCCTGTAAAGCACCCAGGAATGTTTACATCATGTCTATTTTCAAAACCGCCTTTTGCTATTTTTCAGAGATCGGAGGAAGACCCGAGAATGTGTCCAGGTGCGGACATGTTCGATTTCAAACACTGATGCTTCTTTCTATGAATAGGCTGTGTCGTCAATTTTAACGGCCAAGACCCCTCCACTGTAATTGACTAAACAAAACAAAAGTATACATTTCGAACTTGAAGGATTTTGTAACACTGTACAGGTACTAGATATTAGAAATGTAAAACTAGCAATTCCATTGTTACTTTAACAAGCGCTTAAGCAATGAAATAACACATTAAGATGTTTCTTTTAACATGATAAAATTTGAGGAATGTGTAAAACACCTCAAATTGCTAATTCTTCCTCAACTTTTTGGCTCAGTACTTTCTAATATTTTCTTACCTATAATGAGGTTGAAATGATTGATACTACAATGTGTGTTCTGACACAGGAGACACTGGTCCTCGGCACAGTTTTGGACACAGCCCGTCATTTGCAAACCGCGGAGGAGCTGCCGTAGGCCTGCCTCACTCTGCAGCAGCCGTCAGTACAGATTACACACTCGCACAGCACTTCAGCATACATTAAACACTTGCACAGCACTTCATTCTGAGGGTATTTTTCTTCATCGGCAATATGATCAGCCATCATCAGTCCACTCCTGGATCGAAGCCTCGCCAAGCCGTCGCCATCTCTCGTGATGCTACAATGGAACAATTCACAATGTCATCGCTCCATCTGCTCAGAGGACGTCCTTGCTAGAACATTCCATCGCTCAGCTTCTACTTCATTATATTTGCAACTCCTAGCCATCTACTAGCTACTGCCAGTGGTATTGTGAAATGGTTGGGAGGCCACTATCCAGCAGGAGATTGACAAAAGGCTGCAAGTTATTTATGGTAATGATAACCTATGGACTGGAAATTGCTCTGAAGAGCTGCTCTTTTGGCTAATAAAGCATTCATTGGCCTGATGATGCCTCCAACGTGGAAGGCGAAGTGTAGCGGAGGAGAGAGAAGGAACGCTAGACACGGCTACCCCAAAAAAGCAGCTCCTGAGAGCAATTCTCAACCATCGAGCCATGAAAACCTATATCGATACAACCTAAGGACTTTCTTAATGTCTGTGCATTATGGTCAGTGCCGGTTTGCGAAGACAGAATGATGAACACACACGTTGATAGAAAATGTAGGGACATGACATTAACTGTTTGTAAAATTAAGCGGGCTTAGGCAGGACACATCGCTAGAAGGATTGATGGCCGGTGGATGAGACCGGTGACAACGGTAGCCAAAATAGAAAACACGCCTCAAACGATAACCACCACCGCAGTGATAAAGAGATTATGTCATGTGCAGGCACGACATCGATTTTCGCATCATAAGACCGTGGGGAATGGCAACACAAACATCCAGCAGTGGATTGATCTTTGCTGTTGATGGATTTGCTTGTCATGCCCTCTTCAACTTTCTGTAATGCACCACTCATTAGTCACCTTAACAATGCATGTGCTCACAGCATAAATTAGCAACCCTGAACAATCCAATAATACGCTAATCTGCACTGCAGCATATGGCATAACCAGCCTGATTCTATTAATTTTATGACATCTTAATGACGTTATAACAGTAGGATGCAAATGACACACTGGGTATCAGCAATAACTGCAAGGAGGTTTATGTGCAGTAGAGATACCACACTTTCCTCGGCAGACCACAATGAATGATTCTGTTTTTTGCCAACACTGACTACAGCAGTACATGCTGTGGTACTGATGATCTGCTTTAACAGATGTGCCGTGTGCATATTAACAATGGTATGGAACCAGACAAATCACTAAAACAAGATAGATGTATGGTTATAATTACAGAAGAAAATACTCAGTGAGCTTGCAAGCTCTGGCAGCGGAATTCCTGCGATACAACAAATGTGCAAATTAACCAACATAAACGATATCATAAATCAGAAGGTAATACAATAAATGTAACACATTTATAGCAGATATAAAACTTTAGCCATCATCGTACGATAAAAAGTAACACACAGTGTTGTACAAGACAAAAATACAAAAGTAACAACTACAAATATGTTAATATGTAAGTACAATTACAGCTGTATGTACTTACGATTGACAGAGCTATAAAGGTATCAGTTGTTACTTAAGAATAATAATTTTACAGAAGTTTGAACTACTCCTTTAAAATTGTGTAACGTATACCTTATAGTGTTCTTAAGACTGTTTTAAAGCCTACGTTTGAAGTGTACCGAAGTGTTTTTTGTTAGCGCTTCAGACATAGGTATGGGGATTGAGGGAGCTCATGCCCAGTGGTTAGCGCGCGCTGGGCTACAAATCTGGCGACCCGAGTTCGAATCCCGCTCACGGCCAACAC
>JAZEWU010000012.1:8970867-8981928 GCA_036362915.1 Geotria australis
AAGAATAACTATTTACTTAACCAACCTGAATTTTTTTTACTTACAAGATGGATGTGTATGAAATGCATTACAAGAAAATATGTATGGCAAAACAAATATTTGAATCCAAAAACCACAACCCAAATATTTTCCAACGTATTGCTGTCAAAGTAGTGTAAAATAATACATAATATTCCGAGTCTTTTATTTCAATTTGGTTTTTGTTATTTTAAAGAGCGCTACTAACGAATCCAACAACTTTCTAACTATTCTCATTTCGCTCATGAAACTCAAAAAACCGGCATTCTGCACTGTCACTACAAGCCCTCCTTGCTTGTGGAGGTAAATCGTATTTTTGCAGGGAGGCGCTAAAGTGAATAGCAGCACCAGGGAAGTGGTGGGGGGTTGTAATCAGACACCTGCTTTTTATTGCCACCTACTGTCCTCGCCTCCTCTTGGTAGGAAGTAAAACAGCACTTTACTAAGGACAGCTGCCTGGTGAAGGAAGAAACCTGTCGTGAAACCGATGGATAACAAGGCACGGCGACCAGAATCAAAAGAGCCTGAAGAGACAATACGTTGCGTCTGCACGCGGGATAATTCAACGCTTCGCCTATTCAGGAATGCTGCGGGAGTTGTAGCAGGAGGGCCCGGTTTTTGATGCGTGTCCAAAATGAGCAGTCAGCTGCGTGAGCTGCTGCTGGTGGCCACCGTGTTGATGTGTTTATAGTAGAACGAGGCTGCGGGACTTTTCCCGCAGCATTTAATTATCTGCCAGAAAACTCCTGCCCAGCTGGCACTGCAGGAATGCAGCCACCAACAGCACGGGTTGAGAACCATGTAAACATGGCCTGCGTGGGTGCAACAAGCCCACAACAACCATTTTGAACGACCCCGAAGTTGCTCTCGCGATGCTATGGAGAAGAAGCGGCGTTAACTGGCTCAATGTGCCTCTGCAGCCTGCTGTCACTGCCGTTAAACTCAACGTTAACAAAACAAACATTATGGGTCAATCATAAGGGTGTTTTCCGGAGCCGTTTTCTTCCCTCGTTATTTGGACTCCCTGTCTTGCTCTATTTTTGCCGAGACGGAGCAAGCAGGATGCATTTAACTGCCAGGCCCTTTACATGTTGTCGTAATGCATGTTTGTACAAAGTGCTCGGACCAGGGAAATGTATACTGGAGCTGTGGCTCCGGGACGAATTCCTGCTATCATAGCCACATGCTGGTGGAGAGACCAAAGGACAGACGTGACAGCAGTTTGGTAAACATAGTGCAGGAAGTCAGGTTTTGTTTGTACAGATAAGCGTGTTGAGCTAAAGCCAGACAAAGGGGTGGCTCTCTCCTGTTGGCAGGAAAGCAGCTGATCGGATTGCAGCCTCTCACGTAGATGCAAACATTCCCTTCCAAGCACATGGTAGTGGAGGGATGCTACAGCCCAAAAGAGCAGTATGCACTGCCACTGTGTGTCATGACAGAAAGCAGAACGTTTTGGCTTTCCAATACAAAACCGCTATGGTGTACTATTAAAGATTATTGAGATGAAATTTCGAACTCATTTACATAAATGAAAACCAGCAACGTTTAGTTTGTCAGCGTGGGAAGCTAAATATAAATTATTTTGCATTAACAAATAGTTTGGACAGAGTGCTCTTGCCAATAACATCTGGCCACCCACCAGTATTTGTTTAACAATTCTGACTCTGATGACGAGACCTAAGAGGTCGAAACTGCTCCTAAATTTGCTTGTTTAAACAAATGCTGCTGGATAATAGTGGTCTAGAAACCCCATACGCTGACAGCCAACACATTTTCTTTTTATCCACTGATATGGAATGTAATGCCCCACAACACAATTTGTTTTATACTTTACGAGTGTATCAAATCACATGCGAATGTTTGATGTAAAGTACTACATTTAGACCTTCATAAAAACAGGCATGTGAACATTTACGGGTTAAAAAGTTTTGTTTGTAAAATGTTCCACATGGATCATGGAAGAATAAGGGGTCTCCAGAGCTCACTTTGGTGGATGTCCTTCCTGCCATCAGTGATGTGAGCAACACCTGCAGTGCCGTACAATGTTACAATATTAACGTCACTTAAATTAGCTTATATAGGAACATGTTCAATCGGAATACTTTTTCTGCTGTTTTACACTTGGAATTGTGATGGGTTATAAACTTCCATGTTTTTACACACTATATTGGGTTCTAATTAGAATTAGTTAGACTTACTCTGCTAATTTGAATAAAAATATATCCACACAAGTAAAAACATTTCCATCTTCCAAAACAGAATGGTCTCTCTTTAGCTCCTACCTCTGGTGCCATGTGACAGTGATTTACATATTCTATTATCAACGTTTAATGAATATACCTGTGAAACTGGATATGATCACTGTCTGTAATTGTATATAATCAATCATGTGTGGCTCATGTAGAACAAAAATCTATTCAACGCTTCCAAAATGTGCTCAATCTAACAATGTATTATTATCCGGAGGATGAGTAGCATCCATTTTTTTCTCAAGGACAAGTGCATGCTAATCAATCCTATAGATTGTAGTAATGTAGGTTTTCACAGCTCAATGCATAATAGTTGCTTTTCAAAGCTGTTCTTTCAAGATAGCCGTGTCGAGCACTCCCTCTCTGCTTCACGACGTTTCGCCTCCCACGTTGGAGGCAAACCTCTCCTCCCATGCCTGAGGATGCCTCCAACTTGGGAAGCGAAACGTCAAAGGCGAGAAAGGAAGCGCTTGACACGGCTATCCTGAAAGAACAGCTTTGAAAAGCTGTTCTTTAGATTTTCCAAACATTTATTTGAACAAACAGAACTTATGTGAATACAAAGATTAAATGGAAACCAATGTATCAATGCAAAGATATATTTTTGTCTGCAAATTCAGAGGTTAAATAATTAAATGTTACAAATTCCACATTTATTCTCCAACGACATCAAGTAAAAACATTTAATGATTGTGGCGATAGCATCCAGATAGAAATCTAAGCCCACATATTCCCAACAAGCCCTCCCTAATGGAACATTTCCTGACCAGATGGATGAAAAATTTAGCAAAGGTTTAAACTTTCTATACACTAAGTAAATTAACAAATATGTTACATGCAAAGATATTTGTAAAAAATGCTCTAAAATAAATGTATTTCAATATGTAGAAGAGTTTTATCTTTAAGGGTTAATAACTGAACATTGTACAACATTTGAAATCTGGAGATATATAATGTGAACAACGCCATTGTAAACCATCAGTAAATCATCTTCTGCTAAGAATACAACTACATATAAATTATGATAAAGTCTAAAAAATATATATTATATTTTCAGGCTAAATTGTGCTATATTTATAAAGGTTCCATTAGTGGTTACCACAACCCAATATTGGAGTTTGATTCCAAGTGATGTATGAACCAATCCCGGCCACCTCGCAGCCTAATCACCAATCCACAATGACTATGGAGGTAAAGTATGGTCAAAGAATCCTCGTAAACAACATGACATGAGGAGGCCTTCATACAGCAGCAGACTGAAAAGGAGTTCCAAATGTTTTACTTCTATTTAAAGAGTCTGACTTCGGATTACATCAACATGACAGCATGAGACAATGAGTATCAAGGCAGTAGACTCTAGGCTCAAAGTCTCAGGCAAGTAATACTCATGGATTTACCAAACAATCTACTCTCTCCTTTGGCTCATCACTGGCCTGTGGCTGTGCAAGGCCACTCTGAAATTCTTTTACACTTGATGGAAAACGGCAGCTCTGTCTCCCAAACGTCCTTGAGAAAACAGGGGCAACAACATACCCCCTCACCTGCTCTCCCTGAACTCCCCAGGAATGCACATTTGTAATGGCAATTCCCCTTTGGATGCTAGAAAAGGGTCGACCTCACTGAAAACAATGCATTATTGTCTTTTTCAAGAAAAGTCAAACAAAACACTTAAGTTGTGCGTATACAGTATTTCTCTCTCCAGATACTTAAAATATGTTTCCTCATTTTAATTTCCCATCAGTTTACTTATAGAACACTGCACATCGAAAACACAATAAAGTATTATTTAGTTTTATATTGTGAATACAAAAAAGAGTACCACACAACACAACACTATAGGAAAAGTCAAGACTTAATGCCAAGTGCTGATTTACATCAGATTTGTCACATAAACTGGGATCATTCATATGCATTAAATCCCTGACCTTCCGATTGGAAGTAAAGTATTGTTACATATTTAGTAGCATAATCCCTCCACATAGCACGCTATCAACATACTTACTCTCAGTAATTAATGTGAATGGGATCATTGTGGATTCTAACAGCACTGTCCAACAGAGATGGCAACTGGCTCTCAAACATTGGGGGTTAGAAGGCCAGAGACAATTTTACAAACCCACGTCTTGGCCCCTGATATAATTACACATGCAAACAAATAAAACGGACAAAATGATCTACAGATAAACAGATACTAGCAGACCAAAACAAACGTAAATTATTTTTTAATTAAGTAAGTAAACAGCTATTCCAATTACACAAATAGTAAAGCATTGCATGCATGGCTGGTAAAAGGGACAGATTCATAGTCAGCCATATTACCACTAAAACACCAACGTTAAAACTCCACACAATATAGTCCAAACTTATTTTGCTTTGAGCAAAACGCGTTTTCAATGGTCTCGAGAGCATTCCATGCTCCCAATTAATTGTGTGATCCCAAGAGGGAGTATTCTCTCCATAAAAACGCTAATTTGGCAAGATTTTTCTTTTGCCCTGTAGATCACGCAAAAAGAAAAAGACAACAAGGCACAATCTGGAAAAGCTGCCAAAATTGCGAGTGTGAGAACATTATGAACTGAACAAATAAGGTTAGCGGGAAAGTTCCTGTTAACGGGTAGAAGCCACTACAGAAGTTCGATGCCCATATGCCACACATGACACCAGCCCGTGGGGCCATAAAGCTCTCCCTGATCCACGAATCTAATTACTGCCAGGCGCCTAGAAAGTCACAGCTGATTGCTCAGCCATGCACACCCTTCCAGCTACTATCTGCGCATGAATACCATCAGACTGCCAGAGTTTCTATTCAGCACATGGGGGAGGCTCCGTCTGGGATGGGATGGCATGGCATATAAAAAGGCAGGACAGACCATATGGCTTTCCTCTCTGCTGACTCCAACTGAACAATGGAGGCTTCGTTTCCTACAAACATCTCCGCATATAATTAGGCTCAAACATAGCTCACTTTCCAGCCCATTTCTCTTTTGCAGGATTTCGCTTCAGCAAATTCACTCGTCACTTAATCGCATTCAAAAAGCCATGGAGATAGATGCATCGTGCGACTGTAAAAATGTACGTGGTCCATTCGTTTATTAACTGAAGCCAGAGTGAATGGAATGTCTTGTGCATTCTTTAAAATCAAAACTGTACCAACACCATAATGAGAGTAAAGACACCGCATGGCAAAACCACTAAAATGACAAATGAATTATCTTGTGAAACCATCAATGGGCAATTGTATGTGGTTTCTGAATAGAAATGCAAATACTTGCAAAGGCAGGGATACACTTTGGGACGTTGCACTGAATGGAACTAATGTTAAATAAACCCATATTTACAACCTGTTGACAACCACTACCTTAGAAATCACAATTAAGGTTCCAATACAATGGCCACCTCTTCTGGCATTCTGGTTTCACGTCACGGAAGAATGCACAGGACAAGTGGCCAGAGACAACATGGCATTCACCCTCAGCATGCCCCTGTGAAGCCCCCTCCAGCCTGGAGGCACACATTATAAGAACATTTTGGAACCTTAATCTGGAAAGGCAACACTGATCATTTTGATAAGAGAAAGGCATTTGAATGACAAGACAATGAAGTTTCCCTGAGAAGCAGTTTGTTTTGTTAATGTAAATGTGCACTGCTCTTGTTTTAAAACTTTGTAAACATGCTAAACGTGTTCAACACAGTCGCCCACGACTACAAAGCTATCAAAAATAGAAGGTGAAAAGATAAAGCCGATTGGTTCCAGCCACAGCTCACTCTGGGAAAATAACTTACACAATTTAACAAAGTGATAACACATGAAACAGAAACGTAAAAGACAAGCTAAACCAGGGGTTGCACGTGCAAAACATTCGGAAGGGAAACTGCAGGAAAGAGGCACAGCACGCCAGACAGACGGGAACTCTTACTTGCTAGCACCAGGCAGGAGAGCGAGAGGATGTACAGCTGCTTGACGGAGATGTCGTAACAGTCCATGAAGAGATCGAGCAGGTACACGGCCAGGTGGCGCGCTGTAGGGCAGAGCTTAAATCGGTTGCTCAGTATCGCCAGCAAGTCGGCGAAGAACCTCCGCAGGCTGATCTGGGGCGACTGCGCCCTGTACACGGGCAGCTTCAGCTCCTGCGCACGTCAGCACACACAATACACGCGACGGCACCGGAGGCCACAATACATCACCCCTTTAAAACTCAAGCGACAATTGAAACAAAATACCGGTTTGCTCCATTATTAGAAAACGCCTGCAACACCCTGAGCCTATCATCCCTCTCTGAAATCACATTTTCACTACAGTATTTTTCACAAATGAGAAAAAATGATCTCATGTTTATTCGTATTGTATGCAACACTCAAGTCATGTTATTTAAGCTGGGTTCAGTTTGTAACACGGGAATTGCATATTACCTTAATAAAAATAGCTTTGAATAGTAAAGTTCGTTACATTTTTACAGATAATTTCCCAATCCTTAAATAAAATCCATCCATCCATTTTCAGAAACCGCTTAATCCTGTACAGGGTCGCGGTGAGCCGGAGCCTATCCCGGCAGACACAGGGTGCAAGGCAGGGGAACACCGAGGATGGAACGCCAGTCCATCGCAGGGCGCCTTAAACAAAATGTCTAATACAATTCAGCAATAGTATTTATTAGTCTAACTTTCACATTAATTGTGTAAATATATTGTTTTTATACAATCGTTAACGTTTCCAGGCACTACACGGAAATTAACATTTGGTCCGTCAGTGTTGTATACTTTATAAAAATAAGTTATATATGTCCAGCCATACCAGGAGGGCTAAACACTAAAATAAATAAGACAAAACACCCCAAACAGTTTTCCCTACAAAAGCAGTACAGGACACTGTTTGTGCTAGATGACCTTTTGGCCTGGTCCTTCAGAAGGTCGGATTTATTAAAACCTCTTCATTTGCTGCTGTGAGTGCCTCTAGGCACAAGCCTGCATGGTCCACTGCAACTAGATAATGTGGCTGGGGTAATCTTTTACCGAGAAACCAGGACACTTAGGTGCCTCTGAATTGGGCCCCATTCCAATCACCACATGCATGCAGATACATTACACAGCAACTCTATAACGGACACAGTTTTCATCACATGTAGATAGAAATGAGGAAGGCAGCAATGCCTGCCTTTCCAGAACCAGGAAAAGCTTCTTGTACTAATTTCTATTTATAAACGATAATGTGCATTTGCAGGATTTGGACTTGTATCAGACAGATTAATCACCACTGAAAAAAAATAAATCTGACGAGACAACTTGCTCAAATTGGTGTAAGTTGTGTTTCAATGCACCGAGTAGATTTAAGACCGAGGCGCAGTATTCCCCATCCTTGTGTGTGAGTGGCCTGTGTAATCATGTTTCCAATCATGGGGTCACTCTCAGCTGTTGGGGGAGCCTTCCGTGCCTGATTGATTACAGCAGAGCTGTCGCCCTATTGAGTAGCCAGATGAGCTAGCACTGAGCAGGGCGGGGGAAAAAAAATGAAGGCACACGACTTTTCCCTTAATCTGTGATTGCAGACCGGGCAGAGTGAAGGGAGGGGACGCCGTCACACCCTGCTCACACAGCACTGGCATAATTAGCCCACCATTACATCCCATTCATTAACATCATTACAAAACGCCACATGGGATTTCGCTACCATTTTGTTAAAGCCATTTCGGGCGGCAATTTTAAGTCATTATGCTTTAAAATTGGCGCCGAATATGCTAGCAATCACATTCCACACAAGTATGACAAATAAATCCATACATAATTTATATACTTCACAGGCGAGACCTTGATTGCGTACAATTATGATAAATTTCAACTCCAGCACAGTCTGCGAACAAGGTGTCTTTTCATGAGAATATTCATTACAAAGAACACATTAACGAAACTCTGCTAAAAGGGTTGCAGCACGGTTTGCCAGATGTCCATGTGAAATGCTGCTTAGGCAGTATTTTTAAATGATGGGTATTATTCTTTGTAAACCAGAATATGCTTTTCATTTACTTCCACAGCGTTTATTTGGAAATATGGTTTCAATCCATGTGAAACTAATTAAATACTCGTATACATAGCAGTGAGCCAACAGCCAACAGAATGGTGAACAAAAAATTGAGTGGACAATTTTCACAACACTGTTTGTGGGATGGCTCTAATTTGATAATGCGCATTACACCCAAATCTATTGCACTGGCTCCATAATAACTTTCAATCAAGCCTCTGTCTGGGAGGATTGCTTGACTTCCACAGAATGATGCCATGACCACACCTGAGGTGGTCACGATTGTGACAATGCACTGAACGGCATTTTCCAAACACACCCACTAACTTTTCATGTAAACAAAAAATCTCCATTTACTTTACAGCCAACCACCCCTTGCACACACAACTCCTTAAACAAACACTATTTGGTGATACTGCATTCGCAATGGAGTACAAGCACAAATCACCAAAAAGTCACATTTGCAATAACACTGCCTTAAAATGAAAACTATATAATAGGCTACATTCGGACAATGGCCATTCTTCATAGCACATTTGAAGTGGAAGCTGTTGAGTTAGTACGTTATTTTCAATTGCCAAAGTTTTTCAAGAAATTCAGTTACAGGTTTAGCACACACCAAGCAATAAAACACTTCACACTGGACATAAGCGTGCCCCCTCTCATCTACATCAGTGTTTGAACAGCTGGCTTGTAACGCGATGGAGGCATATGGCCAACGGTAACGAAAAGCTTTATCTGAAAAGGTCGCGATGAGGCATTCGCAAGACATAAACAGTATACAGTGGCCATAATGTAGGGTGAAAATAACAGCCTACTGAAATCAATGTAATGCATTTAAACGTCAGAGATGCGGCAATGATGTCAGCATTGAGCCAGGATTCAACACGGCTGTCTGCCAGATACTCAACAGTAACTAAACCCATTTAAGCATTAAACTTGCTTCTTAGTACTCAAGGGACGAGTCAGTGTTGAACATCCAAATTCCAATAGCGAGGACCAGCCCACAATTTGAAATAGTTGTTTGGCTTATCAAATCACATTTAGAAAAATTCAAACTTCACAGTATAACTCATCAACTCTAACTTTATGCAATATTGGAATTTCCTGCAGGATTTTCTTTTCCTTGCTTTTTTTTCAAGAGAATAACTTCATATGTACATGCCATTAGTTTAATTTACGATCCTTTGTCAATCCACTGCTGGATGACGGCCTCAATACGCAAGATCGGTTATCGGGGTTAGCTTTATCCATACTTCACCGAGCTGGTCCGTGCTGGTTGGTATTGTGTATAGCAAGAGTCGGTTCAAATATAATTCGCTACGGATGTTAACCGTGGCCGGATATTAAACTCAGATGGCTGGGTTCACAGCGCGGTGCACTAACCGCTGTGCCACCGTTCCTTCCTTTCGTTACAGTCTACTAAATATATCACTTAGTATATTAAATACACATGTATACAATTGTTATTATAAACGTGCATCTATTCAACGAGTTATTTTATTACGCATTTCTCTCCAAATCCCTTTAATTGTGGAATAACACAAAGTACAAGGCACATTACTACATTGTGTATTCAATGTGTTCACTCTACACTGCGCTTTGTGGTCAAGGTTTTTAACCGAACTGTAATGGAACATAGTTATCTACAATATCTTGTCTATGCCGACTGTACTAAAGACGCTTCGTCTAAACGAGTTCAATCCGTCAATAATAAATCAGGGTGAAATAATGTCATTAATTAAAACATAACCGCATGGCAAGCGTAAAGCACACAAAACCCGCAGACCGCATGCTCATAAATCATTAGCATAACCAGCTACTTAACAGAAGCCAGTTTGAATACAACATAAATGACACGGGTTTGAATAAGCGAAACATTTGAAACAAGCATTTATCGAACGTTCTTGGTTAGACCGCCCGTCCGGGACAAAGCGTTGGGCTAGGTTTAAAAGGCCCCTTTTGTTGTTTCCGTGCCGGGCGCGTGTACATTCCCTACCACTGATCCGCGCCGCATTCGCGATTCCGCACACACCATTGGGCGAGACGCGAGCGCGAGCCGCCGCGACGGCTTCTCACTGGCCAACGCGTCAACCCCCAACCAATGGGCACGCGGCATCGCCTAAGCAGCGTGGAAAATTAAACCCGACCGCTGCACAGATTGTCGCGACACGGGGTTCTGAGAGTCAGAGAGTCGCTACGAATCCGCGATTCTCACCGAAAACACACCCGACCGGGGTTTGGCTCGCATTCGTTCTAAACCTATAGCTTAACGGCTGCTTTGCCGGGCTGCCTTTGCCCGTCGCCACGCACCTTGAGCCGTAGCGCCTGGTTGACGTCGGCCGCCAGCTGTCCCTTCCACCAGAGCGCGTCGCGGTCCATGCTGCCATGTGCGGCCAGAGCCCCGCGGCCGCGTGTCCACTGCCGACCCCCGCCCGGAAACGGAAACACTGCGAGCGCGCCTCGCTACTCGCTCTTGTCTAGGGTGGGAGGGGGGTTGGGAGGTGGCTGGGAGGTTGGGAAGGGGGGTGGGGTGGATTCGAATCCCGGCTCGGGTGCCTTTCTGCGCGGAGTTTGCATGATCTCCCCGTGTCCGCGTGGGTTTTCGCCGGGCACTCCGGTTTCCTCCCACAGTCGAAAGACATGCTGCTGCATAGGTTAATTGGCCTGTTGACTAAATTGCCCCCGGTGCCCTGTGATGGACTCGCGCCCCATCCTGCGTCTGCCGGGATAGGCATGGGAATCCCACCTGCTGAAGACTTCCCTCCTGGCTCAGATGCA
>JAZEWU010000012.1:8992367-9003277 GCA_036362915.1 Geotria australis
GTCTATGCTCGTATAAAAAGCACTGTATTTTACTGTGTGATGCCCATACGTGTGCAGGACCATTCCCGGTTTGTGAACTGCGTGCGATTTTCTCCTGACGGTGCAAGGTTTGCGACAGCTGGAGCCGACGGGCAGGTATTTGCCAGTTTCAGCTTATTTTTGAGCCAACACTTATGTCCTTGAGCCAACACTTCTCACATCAAATTAACAACACATACTTTACAACCATCATTGTCATACTGTGATTACAACATTGATCTTGGGGTTTAATTTTAAAAACGTTAAATTGATTCCGAAAATTGAGTATTTCGGTTAAAGAATACCATAATCCGTGAGAGCTGGTTCGCGCAAGCCAGAAGGTCTACTACATTCAACGCTGCGACAAGTTTCATAAAACCCTTCACCACTGTCCAACCACCGGTATAAATGGGTACACCCGTAGTCGATCAGCAACTCGTGTGTGGTGGGGTAAAATGTGGGTACACCCACCTCTTCCACAATGAAAGCCGAAATACTACCTCGAGGTGCTCTCTAGAGCTCACTCTAGTGGAGGACTTTATATCCGCAGTCGCGTGCGTGAGCAATTGCAGGTGTAGACCTTCACCTAGACAGGTGATCATTTAACCAATGCGTGTGCTTTTGAAACTCAGATCGTTGTGTACGATGGGACAAGCGGAGAGAAAATCTGTGCCCTGGGAGGAGACAAGGCACACGACGGAGGCATTTATGCTGTAAGTGACACGGGCAGATAGACTGCGAGCAGAGACGTTGGTCAGCTATAAACAAAAAAACAACTCTATAGAGCCCTGGACAATTAACATCGGCAGATGGATTGATGCAACAACAAAAATATATTAAAAGCAAATTTTCTCTGTATTGCCATGCCCCGCAGTCATACGTTCATTACATTGCAATTACCCAGTCCTCCCCGAGTCGAGTGCAACCCCAGCAGATGTGCTGTTTTGGCCTGTGCACCTGGTTATATATTAGTGGGCTAAGAGCTCGGTGTGTTCAGGCATGGACAATGCCCTTTGCTGCCACACGCGAAAACACGTGGCGGTATTTTACATGTCTGCGGGCGAAATTACAACGGTGTCAATATAACTCGCCAGCTGACTACGTGGCTGCGTGCCCCCCCCCCACGTCTCTGCAGTTTCCTACAGTGTTTTAGGACCTCTGGGTGAAAGGCACTACTCTATTTATGCAATAGATTACTAATTATTCTTATTAATGATCATAATCATTAACTGATCGTAAAAATTGGTAGATGGTCAACAAAAGCTTTGTTAAATATCCATATAAGCCCCGACCCTTAAATATCATACGCTTCTTCTTCTTCTTTGCGATTCTTCAAAGCACGATGGGCAGCTTCTGGACATCGTTGTCTTTCAGCTTGGCTTCGAAGTGTTTGGTAGAATTCGCAGGCAACACCAAGTATTACCTGACAGGGGTCGCGACGTGAACGCTTCTACCTTGACCCCAGGTACATTGATAACATTGGATTGTAAAAAGAGCACTTGCTTCAATTGGTACTACTTAACCACTTTGAAACATATTTTAAGGTTTGATACCTGTTACAGCTTATTTGAAACAATTATTTCAACAAAAACATTGGGGTCTACATTAATAGTTACACCTAGATAATGATCCTAAATCAATTGATATCTCTTTGGATAAAAGAGTTCTTTTTAGCGATCGGTCTATTGGCTTTCCAAATTAATATTTTCTTTTGCCATTCAAAGTCTTGAGAAATTCTCCATGATCATCTGAAGGTCAAAACCGGTCCTGTTTTCACGCCTATAGGATTGCTCCTGCATAATACTGGTCTGCTACAAGGCCGATGACTAATCTATATTTTATTCGTAAAGAGGTCTGCTTGAGGTGAGAGGTTGCCGTTGACGCATCGACTGGACGACAAACACACACCTGTAATGCGTGATCTTCAGAGCTGTTCTTTCGGGATGGCCGTGTCGGGCGCTCTGCCTCTCTCCCTCGCTGCGTTTCGCCTCCCGCGTTGGAAGCCCACGCTGATGATGCTTCCAACGCGGGAAGCGAAACGTCGCGAGGGAGAGAGGGCGAGCGCTCGGTGACACCGCCATCCCGAAAGAACAGCTCTGAAGAGCAACCATGATGAATCGATCCGTGAAAACCTCCGTCAGTATTGACGTGTCAATCAAAGCAAAACACCGTGACCGCCTTTCAGATCAGCTGGAGCGCGGACAGCTCGCGGCTGATGTCGGCGTCGGGCGACCGCACGGTGCGCCTCTGGGACGTGGCTGCCGGCGCCGCCACCACCACCTTCAGCATGGGCCCCGACGTGTCCGACCAGCAGCTGGGCTGCCTCTGGCAGGGCTCCCACATGCTCAGCATCTCACTGTCTGGGTACATCAACTACCTGGACGCCAATTACCCCAGCAAGCCCATCCGAGTCATCAAGGTGCGTTTTGATGTTTTTGTTTCGAACGTTAGTCGCACAACGTTGTTGCGTCGCTCGTGGTGCGGGAACCCGTTGATTTGTTTCGTCGGGTGGCGCTGATGTTAGATCGCTCGGATCGCAGTTTACGGGTCGAATGAGCTCACCGTCCCTGTATTTGTTGGTTAAATTAGTATGATTTTGTGGGATGTCCACGGTGGGAGTTCTAGGATATATTGGCTCCCACCACAGGTATGTGGAATTTGCATTACTAACTTATGGCTACCAAAAGAGATTAATTCATACCAGACTTCCAATGTACATGACGAAAATATAAAAATAAATGTGTATGCATGTGTATAAAATTGCAGCAGTTACACCGATAAGGTTATCTTGCTTGAATTTAAATAATGGGTGTACACACACATATCTGATTCTTATTACAGAATTTTCTACCAATGACAATTTGCAAAAGGCAGCCATGGGTTGGTGTTTTTGATATATTTGTTTTTAATGTCCACAGTTCCTCACTAAACAACTGATACACAGATTAAAACGAGGGGTATTAAATGGTAATTCAGTATTTTCTTCAGTCTTTACTTTATAACGTTAATACATGATATGCCGCATAAACTGTGCAAATACAAATGTGTTTGTAATCTTGCTTCATAGATTTTTTTCATTTATTTTAATGTCGATTATCTGTAGGTTAACGTACAATTTCCCCAATTAAAGATGCAGCTTTACACATGTAAATTTTAATCTGGAACCAATTTCACGAAGCTTAGAGGGGCTTTTCCCCACATCAGTTTGTGATGATAATAATCCCATGGGGCACATTTGCCATTTTCATTAAAGCTAGATGTTTTGTGTAATGTTAAAGGTCTTTTCTCACATCAAAGTGTTTTGAAGTAATCCTATATAATAATGCAGGCTTAAACTGCTAATAAGACAACACTGTGAAATTGAGAAATCGGAATTCAAAGTTACTGGCAGACAGATTTTACAGTCTGAAGGATTTTGCAGTTTAAAGGATTTAACATTCTAAAGGATTGACTTCACATATTGTGTGCCCCAAATACCATGCTTAATTCTAAGGCTTCTGGGAGTTTTCACGATGTAAAAAAACAGAAGGAGCAAGCGTAATTCTTTATCTCTAAAGTGAAGTGTGTGAAAAAGAGTTAAATTCAAGCCATATAAATAGTGTCTCTCTCAAAACTGTTGGCAATCCAGCATGTAATTACTTAAAATACCCTGCTGCATTTGTAATACTATGCAAATAGTTATTCTGTTAACTAGGACATAACTGATTTGATTTCGGACTGTACCATCATTTTAGCAATACAGCATGATATATGTAATCCAATACATACGTTCATGGCAGGATTCTACCATTTGCTTTTATAGGGCGCTGGCTTAAATGCCTCAACAACTCAATCTCATCTCATCGCAAACCGTTCCAATATCCTTATGTAATCTAGCTATGGAGATCCCAAGGGTAACTGTCGCTGTGGAGCTCTGTGAACACAACACCAGCACATGGCCATTAGTCTCCCAGTAGGGGGCGATGTTGCTTTTTTTTTTACAATTAAGGAATTTGTGAGTCGTGTATCGAATGTCACATATTTGACCATGACGCTAGCTCACATGGCCCACTCTTTTTCAAAAGGTACTGTAAGGTTTAAGATCGTTTTGGGGATTATGTGACATGGAGGACAACAGGTAAAATTGTAACAACTCATTTGTACTTTTGACTAAATAGAATAGCAAAGCATACATGGCTGAATAATGAATCAAATGGTTAAATCGCTGTTGGATTAATATGTGACTGCAACATACATCACGTGCTATCTGCAACCCTTCTGCAGGGCCACAGCAAACCAGTGCAGTCCCTCGCCCTGAACATTCCAAAAGACAAAGACGGCCCAGCCACCATCTACACTGGAAGCATCGACGGCCACATCAATATCCTCTTGTTTTACGGAATAGTTGAATTATATATCGAATCGTAAGCATTACCCGTGAGACTCACGGTTTTTCACACTGTTCCATATCTCACGGCTTTAAATGGCAGTTGCTGCTGATGGTTAAGGGCTTATGTAATGCTCAGCTCCAAAAGGTTTGTCTTTACTCACAGCTTTTCTATGAGAAAACAACTGTCCAATGTTAGTATTACTAGCAAAGTACCTGCCCTACCGGCGATATTGTTTCAAGCGTGTAACACGTTTTTCTGATGTCTCATGTTGACCTGGATTCTTCCTGATGTCCTTCTGGGAATATTGCTGGCTCCCTGACATTTCAGAAGAATAATCAATAAGTGGAAAGTAAATCTGAAAAAAAAACATAAACGCCTTGGTGTTTTACAGATAAAATTTGTGTCGCTCAACGCTTATTTGATCACAGCGACACTTCAGCTTGATTTCAGTCTTGTTGAAGTTATGACTAGATACGCTATTTATGTTGGCATCGGGGGGCGGCACGGTAGCGCTGCCGCCTCACAGCAAGAAGGTCCCGGCTTCGAATCCCGGCTCGGGGGCCTTTCTGTGTGGAGTTTGCATGTTCTCCCCGTGTCCGCGTGGGTTTTCGCCGGGCACTCCGGTTTCCTCCCACCGTCCAAAGACATGCTGCCAGGTTAATTGGCATACTGACTAAATTGCCTCAGGTGCCCTGCGATACACTGGCGTCCCATCCTCGAATATACCCCTGCCTTGCGTCCTGTGTCTGCCGGGATAGGCTCCGGCTCACCACGACCCTGTACAGGAGTAAGCGATTTCTGAAAATGGATGGGTGGATGTTGGTATCGATCTATTCCCTTAACTGTGCGTTGGCGTGAGTTCACATCACTGGGACGCGGAGAGTGGGACGAATGACGGCTTTGTGGGAAGAGGCCACACCAACCAGGTGTCCCACATGGCCGTGGACGAATCACACTCGCTCGTCAGCTGCTCCATGGACGACACGCTGCGATTCACGAGCCTCGACTCGAAGGAATACAGGTGAGCCAATGCAGCCAGCTAGCCGATCAGCACATTCCCCAACTGGTCAGTTTGAAACCAGTCAGCAGCTTAATTCCCTTACACCCTTTATTTGTTGTTGTGCCGTTCTCTCCACAGCTCGGATTAAAAAAAAAAAAATTCTTGCCGATTTTCCGTGCTCTGTCGTTGTTGACATGTCGTTCTCTCTGCAGCTTTGTGCAGCGCTTTGTGACCCTCGGGTGAAAGGCGCTATATAAACGCTATTATTATTATACGTAGAGCAGAGACTTTGCCAAGTGGGTTTTTCGGTTCTTTCCACTGAAAAAAATCATTGGTGAAATATCTCAAAGCAACACTCTTTAGAAGGTCACCTTTGAGACTCAGGCTTTCCTAGATAAACCAAAACAATACCACTGCCTAGTTTTACATCGTCACGCTGTATGTCTCACCAATGTTATTTCCTCCAACAGTGCACAGAATGTAATGAAGCTGAATGAGCAGCCAAAGTCGGTTGCAGTGGGTCCCGGTGGCTACACTGTGGTTATCTGCATCGGACAGGTTCGTAAACCTTTCCACCACCATTTTTAAAGACAGGACAACATACTGACACACTCGTCTATGGGACCCATTGCCAGAAATGTGGATACATCAGTGCTCATGGGGGCGGCAGTGTGGCACAGTGGTAACATCTGGGCCTTACAGAAGGAATGTCCTGCCTGAAGCAGTTTCCATTCCTCCCCCTGTTCTGCGTGGGTTTCCTCCAACAACAAGATAGAAAAACATTAATAAATTGACTGATAACACCATAATATATGGCTGGGTGGCACCGGGTGACCGCGTGACTACCTCCCCCCCACCTCTTCTCTGAGGTTTCCTGCTGTGCTTTGGGACCTCTGGGTGAACGGCGCTATGCAACTCAAAACAATATAAATACATATTATTATTTAATTAACACATACACTTTTCAAATGTTTATAAACTCAACAATTATACATGCACATATGCAGTATCACATCAGTTTTCTGCAGTGTGATACAATAGAGCTTAATACGCGGACGGTCTTGTTGAATGACAGTGTGGTGCAATGCCCTCTTGTCCTTGACTGCTTCACTGAGCTTGGCTTTCAACATTGCCAAATATTCACCATTACTCATCCAGCTTAAGAGGGTTGAAGGTAAAGTATTTTTAACGTGGGCTAAGAAAACCATTCTCTACATTTGTAATAAACTATTGTGGGTGTGTGCTCAGCAGGGTCAGGGCATTGAAAATGCTTTGAAATCGATTCAAGGCATTAGCGTGTGTGCAATGCCTGTATGTGCATCTCCGGGTTATCGAAAAACTGTTCCATCAGCCGTCAAATAACAATTGTACATCATTATTCGAGAATAACCTGAAATGCAATCCATATGAATGTGTACTTTGGTAATGAGGCAATGATAATAGTGCACAACACTCAAGCGATGGCTAATGTGCCCTTAATCTCATGGGCATTATTTGAAACGGCACGCCACTGTAAATTGCAATGCTGTCCATCGACTTAATTGCAGTTCAACTGATGTCGTCGCAGGCTGGGTTTATACCAGGCCATGTGCACACACACACACGCACATTCTCGTGTGCAAACAAACTACAAGTATTCAAACAGCACGAATAAACACTTTGCTTATACATGTAAACAAGACTGTATACAAGGACATCAAACTCGCCTTGTGTGCATAATCCAATGCCCAGACAGGTGTATTCTCTCAATACATTACAGCTGGGGTGTCACAGTAGCGGAGTGAGTAGCGCTGTTGCCTCACAGCAAAAACTTCCCAGGTTTGATTCCCGGCTCAGGTACATTTCCGTGTCGAATTAGCATTGTTCTACCCGTGTCTATGTGGGTCTTCTCCGGATACTCCGGTTTCCTCCCACAGTCGAGAGACAAGCTGACTAGGTTAAATGGCCTGACTAAATTGGCCCCGGTGCCCTGCGATGGACTGGCGTCCCATGCTGGGTATAGCCCTGCCTTGCGCCCTGTGTCTGCCGGGATAGGCTCCTGCTCACCGCAATGCTGTACAGGCTTACGCGGTTTCAGACAATGAATGAATAAATACAAGAGCAGATCCGGTAGACAAAGACGATTAAAGCACTGCTAACCTCACCTCTGCCAGATCTTGCTGCTGAAGGATCGCAAGAAGGCGTTTGCGATAGAGG
This sequence comes from Geotria australis, assembly GCA_036362915.1. Lineage (NCBI taxonomy): Eukaryota > Metazoa > Chordata > Hyperoartia > Petromyzontiformes > Geotriidae > Geotria > Geotria australis. The sequence goes on from JAZEWU010000012.1 coordinate 8,999,952, forward strand.
CTCCTGGATTCGGCCCTGAAGCTGTGTCCATCCACCCAAGCAATGACATTGTCGCAGTCGGGGGTGCGGTAAGTACATTTAAACTGTCCTCGAAGCTGTTGTGCAATGGCATTCCTATAGCATCAAAGTGCCATTCGTGTTGCATAGCGCATTCTTGTTCATGTGAATGTATTATTGCCGTAAGGAATGTGACCATCAGTAAATACGGAATGCGCGTGTAATGCCATGACGTTCTACGCGGATAATGCCGCAACATTATGCCACGTGTGTGTCATGGCGTTATGCGGCATGTTACGGAATTAAGCTGTAATGCTGACCAGAGAGCTGGGCAACGTGTCATGGTTTGTATTTGATTTGATTGCCAAAGCTAAGTGAAATCACACCATTTATTTATTTTGCGTGTGGAATTCATCAGTAGCCAGGCTTGAAACCATTAACTTGCTGCAAGTGAAAACCTGGTTCCAATCAGAGCTGCACTTCCGCGCAAATAATAATAATTAAATTATTTAACATTTATAACGCGCACATATTCATTCATTCACTGTCGAAGGTACTCATTCGACGAGAGAACGACTCAGAGGCGCGAGGAAAGCGCAGAGAGGCGGAGGAGGCAGCCAGGCGGTTTTGCCGGCGCCATATTGCCACACGCTGCTTCCTATATATTATGATGTTATCGGCCAAATCATTAATGAGTTCAAGCGGAGTGTTTACGCGCCGACCGTTTGCGTTGTTGTGCGGGCCGTGCGCTGCAGGATGGCAAGGTGCACCTGTACGACATCGATGGGAGCACCTTGAAGAAGCATGCCGCCGTTTCGGCGCTGCAGGCACACGGCCCGGTGACCGATGTGGTTTTCTCTCCCGACGGCGCTTTCCTGGCCGTGTCTGACAGCAACAAAGTCGTCAGTGTCTTCAACACGGTTGATGACTACAAGGTGAGCGGCCCCCCCTACAATAAGGAGAAACAAAAATTAAACAAATCCCATTGGCATGCTACCCGTGTTCACGCGTGTCTGAGCATTCATCCGGATGTGCAACCGGGCATATAATTTATCGTCAGTCATGATCTTTCCGCTGCTGGATGAAAGCCTGCCCAAAGAACCCCCCTGTCCCCATGCCATGTCGGTACTGCGGTTGTTTGAACATACTTCACCACACTGCTCGGTGTGGGTTGGTGAAGGGGGTGGGTGTCACACCAGGACTGCTTCAGATCAGATATCACTCGCCACCCGCCATGGCTAGGACTCCAAACTCAGGCGGCTGGATCCATAGTGCAGTGCGTTAACCGATGCCACCGCTTGATCCAGGTGTCCGCAATCTGTTGGCTGAACACAATTTGTCTTAAAACGAAAGCCAGCCTGCTAGAAGGAGTCATCAAAATGATTGAGTGAATCAGTGAATTCAGTTAATGGAAACAGAGTTGTAGCGATAAAGACGTGGTAGAGAAGCAACCGAATGCTGGCGGGTGAGTGACTGAAGTGAAACAGTAAGTGCTGGATCATCAATCGACCGGACTGTTCTAAGTGGTTGTTTTGTTGCTCGTCTTTGTTGGTGGTGGAAACACCTATAACTGCCTCTAACATTGTACCATGATGTGAATCAATTCTGCATCCTTGCGGCCTTGCTCTCCTGCTATCTGCCTTCTAGGAGCATGGCACATTCCACGGCCACCACGCCAAGGTGACTTGTTTGGCCTGGTCTCCTGACTGCCAGCACTTTGCCACGGGGGGCATGGATACAATGGTCTACGTCTGGACAGTGCAGGACCCAAACAATCGCATCAGGATTCCAGGTGGGCCTTTTAATCCTGCTGCACCTCTACTCCCAGCGTTCCGAGAGCTCTCATGTCTTACACACAGGCAGTCCCCGCGTTACGAACAGGTTCTGTTTCTGAGTTCTGTCCGTAACACTACGGTATGTGATGTTATACTGTACAAATACATGCTGCTGCATCGGTTAATTGGCCTGCTGACTAAATCGCCCCCCGGTGCCCTGTGATGGTCTGGCTTCCCATCCTGGGTATAGCCCTGCCCTGGACATTTTGTCTGGCTCACCGCAACCCTGTACAGGATTAAGCAGTTTCTGACAATCTACTATATACGAAGCAGTAATGCACTCAATGCTTTTAAGCTTTGGACATTATTAGTACTGTTTTAGATATGTATAGTTTATAAACACCTCAAGTTGTAACACAGTATATAATGTTATACTGCATACTGCATGCAGTATACACACAGTAATATAAACGGGTATACCACAGTTGATGCACAGGTCACGTGTGGTGGGGTAAAGTGTGAGTACAATACTCCTCTGTATATCCAGCTTGGAAGAGTAGGTGGAAATACCCCGTACAGAAACTCTCTAGACTAGAGCGTCCCCCTTCTGCTAGTAGTGCTGTGAGCAAGCAACTTCAGGGCTGCACCTTTAACTTCACCTTCATTGAATGTTGGCAATTCCCTGTTCCTTGCAGATTCCCACCGCATGCATCACGTGAGCGGGATAGCCTGGCTGGACGCCCACACCCTGGTCACCACCTCCCATGACGCGACGGTCCGGCAGTGGACCATCACTTACTAAGTGGCGTGCTGCCACATTGTCTCAGGTTTTATGCATAAGTCACGTTCCGCTGGACTGCTATCTACAGAAGTAAATCCCCAATGCTATAACTGTGTCCATACACAATATGTACTAATATGCAATATACATATGGTTTGCCAATGGTGTTTCTAATTAAAGGTCTGGCGGTGGCTTGCAATCACGGTGGGTGCAGAGCGTTGCTGCAAGAGATAATATGCAATGTTTGCCGTGCCGAATTATATGCAATGTTTGTCATGCCTATCGTAGCATTCACACACATCCCGTTTAAATTCAACTTTAGGTTATCAATTCAAACAGACGTGGCATGTCCAACATGGCGTTTGGAAAAATTTGCACATTCACAGCACTATTTCTTACACATCAGTTAACTGTTAAATGTCATCAAATAATAAATGGTTCACAAAACATTTAATGGTGATTCATGCAATGTGTACAGTAACGGTGTGCAATGTCTTAATATTTTGCATTTGTTCATGACTGCATTCAGTTACTTGATTATAAAATGTAGCAGCCTTTTTATACCGACAATATGTCTGGTTACTTTGAGACTGTGATGTACTAAAACACACATCCTCTACGTGCGAGCAAAGTCAAATGGCACTTAAATCAAAATGTTTTTATATGTTTGTGAATTTGACCTAAGTATTCAGTTTGAAGCGTCTGCTTAGCAGATCTTCCCAGCTGATGCTACTGTGAGAAATGTGGATGAAGGCAAGATCCATCCATCCATC
>JAZEWU010000012.1:9012456-9047860 GCA_036362915.1 Geotria australis
CACCCCCCCTGAAGCGCTGCGGAGCACACTCTGGGAAACACTGGCATATGCGTTTATTCCCCAAGAAGGTACCATGGCCATAACAGTCTGTACACTTTAGATGGCACATGTTGAGGGGCATGCAGCTTTGCTGATGAAGTTGGGACGTTAAATGCGAACCTGAGCAACGTGCCACTGCAACCACGGCAAACATAAGTCATATGCTACTCAGCCAACGTATTACGCTACACATGCACAGACAAAAACACATCAGATTATCCTCTTATACTGTTGGGGCAAGCGCTTTTAGTGAGCGCCTATTGAACCAAAAGATGTAGTGATGCTTGTGTGTTTGATGTTGGTACAACACAGCAATTATTTAAAGCTAGGGTAACATAGAGACACTAATTATTGGTTCATATTTCATTTGCTACCATTGTGCATGGCAAGATGTCAACACTGCCACGTCGTGGATAATATACAGGGTGCGGCATAAGTCGCGTTACCAAGAATAATGAAATCACTTTGTGAGGAATAATATTCGATAGTTGTTACAGACTTTATTCAAAGTGTCCCCCATCATTTGCTGCATCTTTGGACCACTGAAGAACATACAGCGTGGCAGAGTTCTTCGTTATTATTTAATGTCTCGAAGACTTGGCGTATCAAATAATTATTCTCGGTAAAGCGTCTTATGCCGCACCCTGTATACAAAGATTATATATAAGACTAGGACGTTTTCACTGATTCTCAACGAGTGGATCGCGAGCACCACCTTAGTGCTCCGTGGAGACCAGACCCAAGTGGGCCAAGACGTGCAAACGGTTGAGAAGCCCTGATCTAGACTGCAAGTCCCCGCTTCAATGCACGTAAGTCATGAGGTAATCAGTTCATCAATCTTCCTGCTGTGAGGCTGAAGTTACTCTCTTCACTATTGTTTGATCTATCAAGTCTCTTAAAGTACAGACAACAATATATTCACCAAAACACATCTTGCAATGGTCAAGATCAACAGAAGGTCAATCTTGTGCAGCACAAGATAAGAATATACACACGTGTGTATTCCATTTAGCATTCATTCTGAACGTAAGAAACAAGCAGTAAATGATAGTAAAGACCCAGAACCTTGTCTTTTGGCAAGGGATGGCTTGCCACGGCAATAAACTGGTCGTAACTGTCCATGGTGACATCACATGGATTTTTCCCGGCGAATCCACGGTAGAACGCTTCCCAAATCTGCTCACAGTTCTTGTCCCTGGAAGAGACAACGTGACTTCACCGACAACGAGGTAACATGGAACGGCGCAGCCCTGCAATGTCTCGCTCATGTCACTGCTGGCAGAAGGGGCTCCACTAGAAGGCGGGAAGCTCTAGACTTCAGAGGTTACCCAACAAATGTGACAAAGCCATGTGTGGGTCTTTGCCCATCATCTCTTTCAAGCTCACTTGAAGGCTTTCGTGACGAATGTTATCCATAATATAACCCATTAAACCAGTGGTTCCTAAAGTGTGTGGCGGGATGCCGCAGCTAACTCACAGGGGCGCCGTGGGATATTCCAAATATTGGATATATGCCATATTATATTTTCTTACTTTTGGTGCCGTGGAAAAATCCTGATACACTAAGGGCGCCGTGAACCGAGAAAGTTTGGGAACCACTGCATTAACCCATTAAAGGGATATAATTATGTTTCAATTTCCTACGCTCTTGTCACTCCAAACAGGTTTCGGCTTATTAACAATAAACCGTGAAGCGAAACAAGGCATTTCAGATACAACTGAGTTAGCCACCATCTTTGACAGCACAGCCACACGAAATAAAGTCACGTCGAAACGCACTCACCGCAATTCAGGATTAATAACACGAATGTAATCGTAGCATCTACCGATGAAAATGCTCTTCAGGTCCCTGGTGGTTCCCCGCAGGGTCTCGGCCGAGCGCCTCTTCATGGCTTTTCCGTGAACCACGAGGATCAGGGACATGACACTCCACGCTAGACAGCCCAGCATACCGCACGCCTTCATGTCCGCAACGCCTAAGCTCCAACTTTTAAAGCGAGCGGAACGACGGGTTCAGTCCCTCTTAATAAGTTGTGAAGGAGCGGCTCTTGCAGTGCCGTGACGGCGAGTTAACAGAGCGCTTCTTTGCCTTGGTCGCTGTCTGCGTGTGCCCGAACATCAAGTACGTCGCATCGCAGCAAAAGTTTGTATTTATAAACCGAACACCACTGCTGCCACCCTCATTTGCACGTTGTCTATGTGCCCAATAGCAGCACGAATTGGCATGGCGTCATACGTGCCGTCGGAAACGAGGGATGTATTATTTCGAAACGTTTAACATTGTTCCTCTCTCTCTCTCTGTTTTGGCTTGGTCTTGTTCCAGTGCTTTTGCGCAAGAGTCCAGCACAATACAAACTCATGTTGCTGTACACATGAAAATACAGTGTATGGAGTTCTGTGACTAACGCAACACATTACTTGTACAGTATATCAAACATCATAGCCAAGTGCATTGGGCGGCTGTAACATTAATAATACTAGCAGAGTACCCGCCCTACGGGCGATCTTGTTCCAATCCTGTGACACGTTATTCTTACGGATTTTGTTGATGAAGTTTATTGCTGACTTGGATTAATTCCCGAAGTCCTTTTGGGAATGTTGCTGCTGCTGGCTCACTGACGTTTCAGAGGAATAATCAGTAAAATACAATGTCGGCATTATATATGCATGTATAACTCACGTGACAACATGATGCGTGTCCAGCACCAGCTGGAGAATGAGGAGACCAGTTTGTTAGCGCCGTAAAAACCCAGCAGGCGCTAACACTGTACGTGCCTTAATTCCTCTCAAAAGGTCCAGATAAACAGGAGAGCTCAAATTATATTTAATTACAGTTCTCTAGGATAATCCGTATACTGTAGTTCCATTGCCACTGATTCAGATACATATTAGATGTCGTCTAGTGATCTGGTACAGTCGTGCATGAATGACATTGCTGAGTGGAGGAGTAAGGATGACTCGATCTAAACTGAACTGTATCGCCTCAAATTGCGACATGTTCTTCACACTGAAGGTAAAGAAAGAGGTTATTTAAATGTGTGAAATAAAACCCGACAAAGCAACAACCCCTGTGGCTACCAGATATCTCTCTACAGGACTTCGTGAAGTTTCCAGAGGGGAACGAGTATTTTTAGAGAAACCTAAATTTAACAGCCCATAAACTAACATAAAGGTCAACCAAGTTAGCTTGAGAGTAACATCTTTACATGCAATTTTGTTTTTCACTCGGTGTGAACTTTGATTATGCTGTGGATATTCGTCTCTGACTAAGCTGAATATGTTATGGTCCTCAGGGTCCAGATAATTGAGATCACCAAATTGTCCAACTGTACAAAGTAACACGTTACCTCATCGATATATCGAGAGACTAATCCGGACATTTTACAGCAGCTTTCGTGAAGTTCACGTGACGTTATTCAGCTGTGCCAGGTAGAGGAGAGTACACGACACACACAGTGACATTGCATTCACCCGCTCTGACGCAACGACAACCATGGTTGGAGTCTGCAAAGTTATTTATTGCCGAGAAGGGATCAGCCATTCAAACCGACAATAGATCCATCTCGTGTAAAGTCCCCAGTCTTATTAATATGTATTAAAAAGTGGTTAAGTTAAACAATACACGACTGGGAGTAACTCACAGAAAGAATGGTCTTGCCCTAGGTGGTTGGATTCCCGCCTCGGGAGCCTCTCTGTGTTGAGTTTGTGTGGGTTTCTTCCGGGTTCTCCGGTATCCTCCCACAACTAAAAAAAACTCATTAATTAGTTGGCCGATAACATAATTTATAGGAAGCAGTGTGTGGCAATATGTTGGCGCCGGCAAGCCGCCTGGCTGCCTTCTCCGCCTATCTGCGCTTTGCTCGCGCCGCTGAGTAATTATTTCGTCGAATGACTACCTTCGAAACTGAATGAATATGTGCCACGGGTTATACATTTGAAGTGATTAAACTTATTATTATTATTGTTGATTCGCTGAAAGGGGCAAGAGTCGGGAAGTAGGAATTTAGGGGAGAAAACCCAGGGCAATGACTGTGCCGTTGGAGGAGGCCTTTGCCAAGATTCTGGATTGCAACAGAAAATACCCAGTGAGCTTGCAAGCTCTATGCGGCATTCCTGAGACACAACAAACACGTGAATTGACAATACATAAATAAAATGTTACGACAACAAACGTATAACACATTAAAAATGGTTGGTTTCTATATGATATAGTACAGGAATGTAGATTTAATGTCCAGTCCATGGCCATTCGAGTCAATACATCTGCGCAGTTTACTCTACTACCCAATTACATTGCCCTGCAATAAATGCATGTGACATTAAAAAGTCCTTGCCCCAGTTAAATGCCGGAACATCACTTACTGACGTTAATCGAAAGACAATACAAACTAGTCATATTGAAATGTACTTCCTTGAATTACAGTCAACTATAGATCAATCGGACACTAAACTGTACACATGACCTCGTGGTATAACGTATTACTGCACAGGATTCATGCCCCAATTTGCCACTGGCGATGACAATTCCTAAATCACACGGTGCACACATTTCTTACGATTGCACCAGAGTGACTCCCAGCGCCCAGGTTACTGCGGAGCTGTGAGGATAACAACAAAACACATTGGGCCAACCCAGACGTAAAATCTTCCTAAATTAATCCGTGTAAAATATAGCAATCTATCCATCCACTGCTGGATGAAGGCGGGCGGCACGGTGGCGCGGTGAATAGCTCTGCCACCTGATAGTAAGAAGTCCCTGGGTTTGATACATTGCACTGGTGCCTTTCTGTCTGGAGTTTGCATGCTCTGCCCGCGTCTGTATGGGTTTTCGCTGGGTACTCCGGTTTCCTCCCATATTTCAGTCAAGTTGCCTGTCTTAATTTCGCCTGGAACCCTGCGATGAACTAGCGTTGCATCCCGGGTACAACCCTGCTTTGCGCCACGTGTCTTCCGGGATTAAGCGGGCCCTGATAATGAATGCATGCTGAAGGCCTCCCCACGTTGTGTGGGTAAAACTTTCCCACGCACAAACGACCAGCGGGTGGCGATAGAGCACAATTTATAGCAGAGGTCACAAGCATTCCAGCAGGTTTTCCCAATTTGCACTGCTCTTTGTAGACATATTAACCCAAACCTACCCTCAATGGCTCTATTGCTTACAGCCTCAACTTTTGTTTAAATCCCAATCTATTTCATACTCCATTCAGCTTCATCCGTATCTTTACAGATTAATTTAAACACACGTCACCAAACACTACGTGAATAAAAATCATTGTAATACCTTTTGTATCAACCATTCTCCTTTGAGAATTAAAGTTGTCTGCAGTAAACATTACCCAATGACTTGTAATGTTCCTCTTTTTTCATAAGAGCCAGTAATTTAACACGTGTATTATGCTGATGAAACAATGTATGGAAGTATTAAACAATTTTAATTGGCTCGGTGCATGCAGTAAGAGCTTTCCAAATGCTCCAATTTCAGGTTAATGCAGATTATTTCTATACATTTTCTTCGCTATGGTTATATATTTGTATGTTTCTCGAGCATTGTCTCTGCAGACTGTTGGAATGTATAAACAGTGCCCTAATGCCATATCCATGTAAATGTATGGCACTTTACACTTCCACGAGCGAAAAGCTTAGCATTACGCTCAATGTAAGCTGTGCTACACTTGAAAGAGGGTAGTGGAAATGTACAAAATCATGCTTTCTTTTCAAATGTCAATTTACCATCACCATGTTTTAATAAACGAAATACCTATACGAATGAATGAACGATGAATGAACTGTATAGATGCAGGTTTTGAATGAACTTGAATTAATCAACTTGCATTTAACTGACGTTTCCATCGCAAAACTCCATTACTGTATTTGAACGGTGAGTTCACAGCTACTGGTAAATCTAATTTTTCAGTCATTTATTGTTGTAAAGATATACACTATAACAATATTAGTAAGTGTTTAATGGTGATATTAACTGTTAGATGAAGTGTAACCTGTAATATATTAACTAGACACTGTAATCTTCTTCTTTGCGATTCTTCGAAGCACGATGGTCTGCCTCTGGACATCGTTGTCTTTCAGCTCGGCCTCGAAGTGTTTGGTAGAATTCGCAGGCAATACCAAGTATTATTACCTGACAGGGATCGCGACGTGAACGCGTCTACCTTGACCCTCGACACTGTAATTGTACAACCAGTATGCATGCACATTCATGTGTTTTTTGCGGTGACCATACAAGGCCATGTCACTCAGTTGGGACCGATTTGTAATCCTTGATGCAGGGGGACAACTTGTTCCGAGTGTTGTGTGAGGAGAATCCACCCCGTTTCGTTAGCCGCAAGAGCCAAATTGAGGGCTATGCAATCGGAAAAACGCTAGGGTTTTTGGCGTCAACAACATGAGCAAAATAATATCCATTGTTTTTCAGGATTACGCTTGAGATTGAGAATGCCAGGATTATTAAATATCCCAGCGCATGGGATGTGTGCGGGCATGCACGGGCGCTTGCGTTTTTAAACAAACAATTCGCCATCTGCCTGGACTCCCGTTTTAACCACACGGTGTTACCTGCAATTATGAACATCGCGGGTCGGCAGAATGAGCCGCCGTGCGCGTTTGAAATGCACGGCGCACCTCCGCGAGATGAATAACTAATTAAATGAGCAACAACAACGAACCGTCGCAGAAAGGAACGCGTCCATTGTGCCGGCACCACCGATAAATAAATAACCGAGTTGGGTCTGGTGTCCCTTGTAAACGATCCTTCTTCACTGGCGGGTCTCTCATCCGCGCTGCCATCTGACCCGCTTGTAAACAGAGACAACCGTCCCTGTCTATACCCACTCTACACCGTCTCTACCCACTCTGCACTGTCTATTCCCACTCTACGCTTGATGCCAACGGTGGTGGCGGCGGTGGTGGTGGGCCGTATTTTCTAGCGTTGTGTTTGGTCACGCGAACAAAACTCTGCGAAAATTATGAAATCGTGCTTCTCATTGGCACGAATATATTTAAAAAAATAAAGCTTGTATACACGATAATAAATTAGGGAGAGGTTTGATGATGACATTGGAAGCTGGAATTCATACAATTTGACTAGATTTCCAGTGTGGCCGTGTAAAGCAAATATCAAATTCGGAAATCCCCCCATGCAATTGTCCCACAGAGATGTAATTCAGACATTGTAATGAACAATTTGAATGTTTCTTCTTCACACGAATGCAAAATGGTAATTTGTTCACGGGTGAGACTTCAATGGGCGTGGTTAAATATATGGTCGCAGTTGGCTTTTAAGCTGTCAGCCCAACATTTGCGATGCTATTTCATTTAAATAAATGTACACATTTTAATTCAAAACAAAAAAATACATATATATATGGGGTATTGGACACCAAAGTGAATTGATAAATCAAGTGGACAAGAGAAACAGTTTTGCATCACTTGGGCAGTGCTACGAGGTGGGGGGTTTGGAGCCTCAAATGTTAGTGGAAAAAATATGTTGTCACATTTCCCACCATGCAAGCAACTGGAATTAATGCTGTGCGTGCAGTACCTTATTCTAAACCAGCTGTCTGCTGATAAATTGAGTCGTTTATTTATTTGTTTGTTGTTGGGGTTTTTGAAAAAAGAGCCTCTATACACAGTAGTTCCATTAATCTACGTACAGCTTGTTTTTGTAAAGAGCTCCCATTTTGTTCAAAGGAATATTTTTCACTTAATGCTGGTTGTAAATTTTATCCACGAGGTCTGTGCATGTTCCCGAGAACAGCACCTTCGGTAGCTTGCACTGGCATCGGACAGCCTACTGTGCGACAGCGCATGCGTGTTTTATTATTGGACACACCGAGACGTGGATTCAAACTGATTAATTCTATTGCAGGAATTGCATTCCATAGTCTTAGCATTCCAGTAAGCTGGATTACCTGGCCACCCAGTATATCACTGCTTAACGGATATGCAATGTTGAAGCTTGCCGAGATGATAAGTGTTGTTCGAGCCATTTTTATATTCACGTTGGAAAGACAACGGCAATGAATAATACTGTATGCATAATTGACTTCAGCCTACAACGCGTTGACCACGTACATCCATGGAAATGAAGCATATGCAAAGTTGCAACTACTGCATATATAAACATATATACATAATTCGAAAATATAAATATATAAATCAAGACAATCCAAGGAATGCAATGATCTGTGAGCTGTATATAAATGAGGGGGCCTTTGGATGCCTGGGCATGCATGTTGCCAATTTGAATATTTATTGAATCTCACAGGAACGTCGCCATAAGATCAACCAAATGGTTCAAATATGGCCAAAACACCTATTAAGCACCCCTTGCGTTGCACGCTGAGTATATCAAATGGAATTCCTGGCTCTCAAACTTACTCGCTGGCCCATTTGACACTGTCCTTGCATCAAAGTTTCAACGAGCAACTCATTAGAGAAACACAGCTGTGCAGGGCTTTGCTGGTGGCTTTTTTTTTTTTTACAAAAAAAGAGCTTATTCATCTTGTTCCCTTTAGACGGGCGGAATTTCCACAAGTACAACGAGCAGATGGGAGACAATATACAAGAGCGCCAGGCACTCAGACTCGCATCACGTGGCATTTTATCCACTGGTGCTAAGCCCCTGCTGCGAAATAAATAAGATGCCAAGGTTACCCTGTACATAGGCACTTTAGAATTGATTTATTTTGGCTCGATACCAGTTTCATTTTGCTGTCCCAATCCCAAGGGTTATCGACAGCGCTGATAGATGAAGGCACGACGTTCGAGTGGCTACCCCTTGTCGGATTAGTGGACCCTCGGTTAAAAGTCTCTGCAGTTTACTTCGCTCAGGAATCTAAGCCGATTAACCGTGTGCAAAGTGTTAAATATGCAAATTGTCTGCCGTCGCTATACCCGATGGTGTGACACCTGCCGAGCAGGACTGGAGCAGAGTTCGGGCGACGTCCCGGGACCACGCGCTCAGGAGCCAGCACGCGACGTTACTGCAGTTTCGCACGAGACGACCATCCTAAAAGGGCACCAACGCACGCTGCTCGCATTTGTTATCCCAATTGGCCTTTGAGCACACGTGCAGTGGCTCTGCAGATGCGCCACTGGTCTAATAAAGCACACACTGGGATTGCAATCACATGCCTCCAGTGCTCTGTGATCCGGGCTGCTATTAATAACAGATGGAATAGGTAACCCCCAGTGCGTGTGATGTGACTGTATGGGAATGCAGGGACTGTATTTTGAGGTCCATGATGATGATGGAGGTGTGAAGGTGGGCATGTAGTCACGAGGGGAGAGGACGGCTGCGCTAAGGGGAGTGGTGATGTGTGGCTCTCAAAAATACACTGTTTGGTGCTTTATTTTATGCTCGAGTATGGTAGCATGTGCAGGAGCTAAATGCCCACGTCGAGGTCTGATAGCCACGAGGGGGCTTCAGGAAAGAGTTTGTGCAGTGTTGCTGTTCCTCCTCCGTTGAAACAGCGCAGAATATAGTGGTTTATTATGGTCCATAGTTTTGGTTGCAAAGTCAGAATCACACTACTGTGGCTTGTCTGTAATTCTCCATTCATTTAGGACAAGTGCGAATCGTCCCGCTGATGTCTGACATGGGTGGTGGTTACGCCGGTGTCACCAATGTCACATCCAGGAGGTGTGATGTTTCGATGTCGAATGAGGTGTTTATACTGGATGTCCGCGTTGTTACACTGTGTTCGCGTTCTTTTGGATCCGGGTGAGGTTCCAGGATGTGACAGCACAAACACAGAAATGGGATCGGTATATCGAGTTTATATACCGATCACGTCTTGGTTGATGGGTGGGTTGTCAGTGGCAAGAAAGATTTTAATGTTCTTGCAGTCCAAAACCGTTAATAACCGACGCTGCCACTTTTTGTTCAAAACCATCTTTACAAAAACATATAACAATAAAAACATTAATGTGATGAATCAAGGGTTTCTCTGTATCCATGTCCGCACTGAGGGTTATCAGGTTGGAATCTTTCATACGTGCGATCGTTTAAGTCTTTTATGTCTCATTTCAGGTTTACTTCCCACTTTGTGGGGTAGGTGGCTGTCGTTGGCAAGATCACGGGTGAACTCCACCCGCAGGTAAGCACGTCTCTGCGGATATTTGGTGGCAGAATTTTCGCCAGACCAGGGAGGCAGGTGATTGATGTCGGTTTCAGTGTCCCGGTTGTGATGCGCATCACGTTATTTAACCGTGCATCCAGCAGCAGGAGCTCCCAGACCGGGCTGGAGCACGATGCACTCTGCCACTGAGGAGTAGACCGGCCGTTTGATTGCCGTTTGGTGTCACACAGGCACGGGGGCCACGGGGGTTCCGAGGACCCTGAAGCCAATGAGAGGCTAAAAGGTGACCGCTGGAGCGAAGCAGAATGACGCACGGCAGTTTTTTTTTTTTTATAAAACTGCGGGGATTCACATGCTCTGCAATCAGCAGAGCCGGATTACAGGGAACATATGGGAGAGGGAGAGTGGGCGAGTGGTGGAAAGTGAGAGGCGCTGCCCTCTGAAAGATGAACATTTGTGGTTCGTGAGCAATTTAATAGTTTCAAGGCTTATACAAGGTGGCAATAGTTGTTGGGAAACGTCACCAGCAACACATCAGCGCCTCCGCATCCGTGTCTCGTCGCTGACCGTGCGTGGAATCTGCGGGCGTTACAAATGGTATTATTATTACATCCATAAACGACTGTGACATCTGCGCTGGCAAAATAATGGAGTGACAGACACAGATCTCTATATCCAGTCACAGCAGCGTGTTTGCTTAGCAATGACGAGTGACAGTAAATTAATATGTTGATGAAATTCATTCATTGTCAGAAACTGCTTAATCCTGTACAGGGCTGCGGTGAGCCGGAGGCTATTGCGAGAGACACAGGCTGCAAGGCAGGGCTGTACCCAGGATGGGACGCCAGTTCGTCACAGGGCACCGGGGGCAATTTAGTCAGCAGGCCAATTAACCTATGCAGCAGCATGTATTGGACTGTGGGAGGAAACCAGAGTGCCCGGCGAAAACCCACGCAGACACGGGGAGAACATGCAAACTCCACAGAAAAAGGCACCCGAGCCGGGATTCGAACCTCGGTCCTTCTTGCTGTGAGGCGACAGCGCTACTCACTCACTGTGCTACCGTGCGGAAATTAATCTGCTGAAATGTCTCAAGGGCCCATCATTGCCCGTCATGTTATACTACAACCATCTCATCACAGCACCACGCCACACCACCACCACCACACCACCACGCCGCGCCATCACACCATATCATCACACAATCAATCACACCACCATCAAACAACTACGCCACACCATCACACAATTTCACCACGCCATCAAACCATGTCATCGCGCCAACGTTTCCAGAGCCCACTGCAAACGGGACCGTCGTTGTTTCCAATGTGACCGGGAGGCGCCGCCAGACGTGTCCGCTGGATGGCGCTGCGATGAGATTTTCGTTTTCTGTTCAAACGATGAGATTTATTCAAATTATGGCCAATTTTAATTCTCCTAATGGGGAATTCTGCGGGAACCGTTGTTGGTGATTATTGCCAGAAACGATTGCTCTAAAATTGCCCCAGTGGATCATGGCCCTTACTTATCACCTTAAAAACCTGCAAATTACAACAATAATGTTGCTCATTGAATTTCATATTTTACAAAGACCATCCCTTGCGATTTACAAACAAGCACCAGCTACAATTACCGCGTATGCATATATAAATATTAATCAGTTCTTGCCAATAAATATCAGGCAGTTTACCCGCATTGGTACAAGCAAACCTGACAATGCTGATGAGCCGGTGAACATTGAGACCAACCCAGAAGCTGCCTCTAGTGAACCAATGTTTCCTGAAATGATGCACTCCCAGAAGGCTGTGGTGGCTGATGTAATGCGTATAATAATTCATTCATTCAACGTCAGAAACTGTTTATTCCTGCGTATAATAATAATTTCAATGTATAACGCGCGTATATTCGTTTAATGTTGAACGTATTCGTTTGAACAGAAAACGACTCAGCGGTGCAAGGAAACCACACAGAGGTGGGGTGGGGGAAGGCAGTCACGCGCTTAGCTGACGCCAACTCTCATGGAAAATGAACGAGCGTGGACCGATACAGGAAGAAGAGGGATTGTCTGCTCATTTATTTTGTTATATTCTCCACAAGCACACTGCTGATTATGCTGTGACTCTACATGTACATGACTGTACATGTACATACATATTCATGCATGTTCCCAGATGGCAATACGTGTTGTTGTTGACAACAACATGTTTGTGACAACAACAACATGTAGTCAGCATCACTAAAGATGCCGAGCGAACGCGAGAAAAATGTTTCAGGGAATCCAAAATATGTCGCGCGGCATATCTAGACACAGATTAACATAACTCCAGCGCTCATTTATTTATACAGCCATTAATTTTTACACTGGAAATTCTTACCGTTGGCCCTGGGGTGCGCAGTGGTGCAGTTTTAGCACATTTTTAAAAAGCCCCTCTTTAAGTAGTTGAGGACATAATTTATCGTGGGTAGTTAAAATTTAAAATAGGTAGAGAAATCTATTAAATATGCGCGCACTGGGTAATGTGGTCCCATATGCAATTCGTTTGCCATAATGACCCGAAATGCACTGAATTGCACTGCACCTGTTGTACAGTTAGCGAAACGTGCATTATAATCACTCTGTAAAAGACGTGTGTTTAAACCATCGTGTCGGGATAACATGCTAAAATGTCTCCGTTTCGTAAAACGGAATGTCATGAAACACTAAACCAAATGCAGGAAGTCGTTTTAGCAAAAATTACGTCTCACATTTGCAATTTAGATGCTAACATTTGCAGATTGTTAGGTATGCTAATGCGCACGCTGTCAGACTCAGACAGGAACCTTGGCGCTAACGAATCCACACGTGTAATACCCCACAGCTCCCGGCGAGCACCTGTACCGTGTCACACGAAGGCAATGTGCGTGTGGACGCCTGTGTGCACATGCGTGTGCGTTGTGCATGCAGGTGTTCTCTGCAAAGTGTGCGGCGTAATAGACCATGTTTTTAATTTACGCTCGCGCGCCATAATCCAAAAGTCTCAGAAGCGATTGGATGCTGTAAAAAGGACCCCTCGGTGGGGCGTTTTAGGATCTGCACGGTTAATTGTGATCAAATAAATAACAGAGTTTACCAGGGGGAAATGTTCAATCTGTCCAAATCGCTCCTTGGACTCTCCAAGCCGAGTATAGCACACAGCACAAACAAACATTCGATTATGCTCCTCCAGAATTGCCAATCAGTGGACAGACTGCAAGGCCATCAAACTCGCAACGTGTGAATGCCATCCCTGCAGCATGACCTTGTTTAAATGAGAGGGGTCATACAGAAAGTCAGCGGCGGCACCACACAAAGTCAACAAACTTTCAACAAATGTTACACGTGAAAAAGAACAAGCAGCGACGCTATCCGCGTTTCACTATCGTTTAACGAATCTACACTATACACTGCTAAATAGGAACACTACCTGAAAAGTAACGACTTGGTGATTTCACGAGAATTAATTCTTCTGAAAAATATAATATTGATGCTGTTTTGCTCGCCTTGCCATGGCGTGCTTTAGTTGCCGCTTTCTACATCAAACAGATGTAATCCTGCAAGCCGAGACGAGCTCGCTGCACGCACGCCTGACACACTGTACGCACGCCTGACACACTGTACGCACGCCTGACACACTGTGGCAGAAAAGAGAAATAACAACAATGACTTGAAGTTTTCACAGATGAGTCTCAGCGGCAAGTCCGGATTATCTTCGATGCCAGTTCCATAATGGCCAAGGGCCCAAGTCTCTACGAGACTCACAGCAGCGTGGCTCCAAAGGTTCTGCGGCTCCTCGCTGTGATGGCACGGAGCCCAAGGCTGACCCACCGGGGCCCAATTACACAGCAGCCAGAAAAGGATGTTGCCTCTAAGCCCAACGAGTTCAGTATGAGGAATGGCAGGGGGCCCAAATTAAGACCCGAACCCAGGATTGAGATTTACCGATAATCCAGACCTACCCAGCGGTCTAGCACAGTGACACAACAACAATGCACAGATGAAAGTGAAACTTTGCAAGCGTCCTACGTTACTTTTACATTGCACGGAAGATTGTTACAGGTGTAGTGGAATAATGCATTCAAACCACACTGTGATGATTGGCATCAGACACCACGGCTTCAAGCCCCTCAGTGGATATAGAGAAGGTAAAGGTGTGCATATTACACAGTGCAATTCAATAGAGACGTTAAGGCAAAACTATGCATCCCATGTCCATTGAACTCCGAGTTTGATAATGTATTTTCAGTGGCATGCGACCGAGAACATTAAAATATTAAGTTTCGAGGTGAAAATAATAGTTTATGCGCTATAACATCTGCTGTTGCAATGACTGTAATAGCAAATAAGTAAAGGTGCAGCGCTGCAATATCATGAAAACGCCACTGCTCGCAAAAGGGCCTCCACGACAGGGATCTTAACAGAGCCACTATAGAGTGTATTTGGCCTACTCTTCCACGGTAGGTCAGATGTCTTGAAATCGGTGTGGGTATGCCTACTGCTATCTGACGACCTGTGATGTCCTCATGTATACTACTGGATGGACAGAGGAAGGGTGCTTTAGAAAACTTGCTCGATTGTTTTAACTGCTAACCATTACACCAGGGCAGCACCATGACAGCATTCCAATGAATAATAATACGATATGCATTTTATATAATACTTGGTAGTGTTATGTAAAATCTAGGCTAGGAGTGTTGGGATTATTGTGCCAATACACGGACCATCTGCTTCGCTACTCAGAACCTGTCAAACTTAATCACGTCTCTGGATTCATCATCGTATTATTATCACCTCGCTATTCATCATCCAAGACATTCTAGAGTCATTGAAGGATGACAGCCAAAGGAATTTGTGCTGTAATGTAAGATAATGCCATGCCAGTATTAAAGTGAAGATAGGGATTTAGTTCAGGGATAGGGTCGTGATTTTGGAAAATATGTCCATGTGTTTGTTTGATTTTTTAATCCACAATGTGTATCGCAAATGTGCCATCGAGGTCATATTTCTTCACAAAAAAATGTCCCACTGGAACTCTGACAGGATGCAGTGCATCACAAGGTGCTGGTAAATGGCGCCCAGAATATTGGATCACAGGAATATTTCTGAAATCACTTCAGCAGGCCTCTCTTATGCAAAACAAAATGTGCCGTAAAAAGCGCTCGTAATATGCCTACAACGCCATGATCTTTAGTCCTCGGTGATAATTGGGTTAGGCCACGTAATGACCAAATATGGTTAAGAGCCTTCTCCCTCTGACGCGGTTAAAACAATGTAATGATCACGTGTTCAAGCGTTGAACGTGCCAATTTCAATTTGCTTCAGCTCACCGGTAAGTTTGAGAACAATTCTGACAACCACGTTTAGCAATTGGATATACGGTATTACGTCTTTATCCGGATAGCCGCGTTGAGCATTAATTCTTCATCTCTGCTTCGTGCGGTTTCGCCTCCCACGTTTCGCCTGCCACGTTGAATGCATCAAAAGCCTGACGATGTCTCCAACGTCGCGAAGGAGAGTAATAACAATTATATCGCAATTTATAACGCGCACAGAATTCGTTCAATGTCGAAGGCACCCGTTCCAAGAGACAGTGACTCAGAGGTGTGAGGAAACCACGGAGAAGTGGCGTGGGGGGGAGGCAGCCACGCGTTTAGCCGGCGCCAACCTTTGCCAGACACTGCATCATGCATATTTTTATGTTATCGGCCAATTAATTCGAAATATTTTTTTAATCATCGGAGGAAACCGGAGAACCCGGAGAAAACCCATGCAGGACAGAGGAGAGAACACACAAACTCCAGACAGAAAAGCGCACGAGGTGGGAATTGAACCGCCTTGGACAGGACCTTCTCTCAGTGTGGAGCGGATGTGACCACTGCACAGACAGCCCAGCAGAGAGCTCGAGGCAATGAACTCGTTATTAATTCCTGCACAATCGAGCGTAAACGGCACACGTCACGGGGGCGTCCACCACGGTGGCAAAGCCCGTGTCGCTCGCGGAGACCATAGGATGGGATTAGTTTCGGAGTGGCTCGCCTTTGTACCGGCATGCATTCCAACCAGCTCCCAAAAAGCTGCCATGCCAACTTGTTAGACGGGGCCATCAAACAGTACTCTCCGGGAAGTGCATTCACAGGCCTGTTAAACACTGGCTTATGAATACAAGGGGGTTGAATGGGCTGCATCCGGTTAGGACGACATGCTGCACTATTACGCCCTGTTACTTTAATTACTTTCAAGTAATTTTCGATCATTTATAGAAAAGAAAATAATGCAGTAATGCAGTCTGAGACGTAAAGCATAGATGAATGCTTTTGTACAATACCCCTCTGTAGATGATTTTTTAATTAGGGCAGTGTTTCGGCAAAGTTGGCGGAACAGACTGGGCAGTAGTAATAAAAAACGGTCATTAAATGCTTACACAGCCACCCACTAATCAAGGGATAGCTGAAGGCTAGTATACTGCAGCCCAAAATCTTTAACACGAAAATTTTCCAAATCATATTTCGGTCCACGTGCCACTTTCGTCGTCAAGGTTTACAAAGTGTGAACGGACAGTTTGATGCCAACACAGTTTGCCGGTGACGGCACATGCCTGTAACCCACCAACGTCGAGGAGAGGGTTGGTGGATCACACCGATGTTGAGAACTGGCTTCCTCTCGCCGTCAAGGTGCAATACCCTGGCTTGCCAGGAGAACGTGGCACAGCAAAGTACGGACTCATATCATCTGTCCATTCTGTATAGGACAATGTTTTTTTATATAGAGAGATAGATGTTCATTATTACAGCAGAAACATACCCAGTGAGCTTGCAAGCTCTTTACCGGACTCCTACGCGAGCGGGTTTTTTTCCAGGTGCTCCGGTTCCTCCTAAGTATAAACACGAATTAATTGACTAAAGAGCTTACTATATAGAGAATTGCCAAGTTTGGGCAATTGTTGGTGTTGCCTCAGCTGTTTCCCTCGACGATTGTGAGATGCATTTTTCATGAAGGATGCTCGAAAAAACGAAATGCCGTTAGATGAAAACGTTGGTTGGCATACAAAAAACATACATACGGCACTTGTAATGCAGAAGAGTGAGTCGTAAAGAACCTATAGACACACATCCAAATGCAATTGTGAAGGTTCAGTCTGGAGGTCACTGGTGGCAGAACTGAAGGTCAAGGGGAGGAATTGAAAGTGAATGTGGTAGAATTTGGGTAATAGATATTTGGCGTGCGGTGATATACAGTTTCCCGACTCCGCAGCATTAGGCTATAGCAGGGGTTCTCAACCTTTTGCACATCAAGGCGAACTTGGCCCGCTTGGGTCTGGTCTCCACGGGCCGCTAGGTGAGGGTCGCGACCCACCAGTTGAGAATGGCGGGGCTATAGAGCTCTATTCATTCAATCATTTTCACAGACACAGCAAGAAATGGGTAAAGGCACAACCGTGCAATTGTTGGGTCACCTTACTGCTGGTTAAAGGGAAGCTAGTGAGCACCTTTGCAGGATATTTTTGCCTACTCTTCGTCGGGAAGCCTAGAACATTCGGCCATCGATGCAAGTGCCGCGCCGGGAGGTCAATTAAATCGGCGACCTCTGGGTTGCAAATCCAGTGTATTAAGCATTGCACCACTGAAGCATTCCCAGAACCATCGCGTAGCACGGCACCTCGAGTGCAAAGCACAATGAAAACACGGCCATGCAAGTTGTGCCGAGATATATTGAAGTGCCAACGGCACCCTACAATTGCCACTATTCAAAATGAACACTATAAAGCACGTGCATTTGTTATGTACATTATTACAAACTGTTAATAATGTACCCAAGGGGGCGATGCTATCGCGAGCATAAACACACATTATGAAACGTGCAAATTATTTTATGAAACAATCGTGCTCATGAGAAATTTATCCCAATACACACGGACACAGATATTAGCAACAATCATGCAGGTACATTTTGGGTCATGGCTTTTTAATGCAACGTCTAGATTCATGTTTTGCATTCACGATTGTATGATTTGCATTTCTGATTTTAACATCAGACACCCCTGATCAAGATTAAGCGGTTTCTGAAAATGGATGGAGTTCTTAGGCTGTGTTTGTAAAATACAAAAGTGCTCACTCATCCTGCATTTACACATTGCTGGTGATAATATTAGCTGGAGTTTTATTCTCGAATATACCGATTCCGTGTTTTGGAAAATAAGGGAGTAAACAAAACTCCAATACGGTATCACCATTCATAAGATCACGCATGGCCTTCTTAATAATTAGAAATTTACTGTACTCGTAATACTCACACGGCTATCCCGAAAGAACAGCTTTGAAGAGCAACCATCATGAATCGTGCAATCAAAACCTAGATCACTGCAACCTAAACGTGTTAATGACATTTAGTGAATAGCACCTAATTTACATATTCACTGGAAGAGAAGAATAATGGCACCGTGATGAGATGTGGCCAAATAATAAATAAGGGAGAGAAAGAACACTCGACACGGCAATCGCTAAAGAACAGCTAGGGAGAACGATTTTTAAACATCGAGCCGTGCAAACCTACATTGGTACAATAATAATTATTATTATTCACAGCCGACTGTCAACGAACTAATAATAAATAACACAAAGTATAACTCGCTGCGCAAATTCCACGTCATGAACGAGACACGAATACGGAGGCGCGGTCAGCCAGCACCAAACCTACCACACACTGCTGCCTATGTATCATGATGGCAAATGGTATAAGGCAATTAATTAACGAGCCTCTTTTAGCTGTGGGAAAAAACCGGAGAACCCTGAGGAAAAAAAAAACCATGCAGAACAGGGGGAGAAAACACAAGCTCCACACAGAAAGGCGCCTGAGGCGGGAATCGAACTGCACAGATGTTACCAATGCATAGCCACCAGGCTGGCCACTGATCTGAGCGGTCCGTGGCCGTGAATTGAACGCGGGTCCGAGTTGCAGTGCGCTCACCAGCGCCGCGACACAATGCGTCTCTTCATTAAACAGATAATACATGCGGAGCGCATTCACAGCGAGAGAAAAACTGCGACACGGTTGATTTATATTTGAGCTGCAGTGCCACTTACCGGTTAAGATGAACAACTACTTGACTGCTTGAAAGGTCTAAAGCGGAATGAATAACAATTTGTTAAAGTTACATTTCCAGATTGAGCCAACATTTCTAAACTGTATTAATCCCATAAACCACGCAGCATTGTGAATGCCTGTGCTTTTCAGTGATGCTAAGGTAAAATACAGAGCTTTACTACCGGAGGCAGATTCACGGGCAGCAGAGTGGTGCAGTGGCAACATCTGTGGATCGATAATGGGCGGCAAGGTGTCTATGCAGTGGTAACATCTGCGCCTCGCAAAACGAGGTCTTGCCCGTGGCGGTTCGATTCCCACCTCGGGTGCCTTTCTATGTGGAGTTTTTGTGTTCTCCCCCTGTTCTGCGTGGGTTTCATCCGGGTTCTGTTTCCTCCCACAACAAAAAAATACGAATTAATGAATTGGCAGTGTCTGGCGGGTTGGCGCCGGCTAACCGCCTGGCTGCCTTCCCCTCTACCCCGCCTCTCTGCGGTTTCGTCGCGCCTCTGAGAGGTTCTGTCTTCGAATGAATACCTTCGGAACTTAAAGAATATGTGTGCGTTATAAATTGTATTTATTTACTTAATATATTTCATTTAGATAACTCAGAACGCCTGATGATGCCTCCAACGTCGGAGGCGAAACGTCGCGAAGGAGAGAGAAGGACCACTCGAAACGGCTATCCCAAATTCTGACAGAACAGCTATGGAGAGCAATTTGGAACCGAATTGAAACTGTGAAAAAGACATGGTTGCAAAACAAATACAATACACGAAAGCATAGTGCTTTGCAATTACAATCACGGTAACATTTGCATGTGTTTCACACAAAGTTCCACTGCAGAAACAAACAATATTTACAGCCTTAGTCACAACAAACACTCATAGCAACTTGTCTCTGTTAAGTTCACTCTTCCGCGCGGTTGGTTAGGCATCCCTGCTCAAACAATCTTCCCTCTATAACAGAACGATCCAGCCAGCTCACGAGGGAAATCCACCTCATAATTACCCACAATCTCGTTTACTCTTTAATCGGGATGTCGATAGAGGTCTGTTGTTGTCAATCGCAGGCTGACTAACGCGAGTGGCGGTGCTGTGCCCCCCGCGTCGTGTCTCACGCCCCGGCTTGAATGTGACGGTGCACACGAGCTGCCTTCAAATGAGGCGCGTGCTCGGGATGCAGGTGAGTTTACGACCCCCGCACAGCAGGCAACGGACGGCGGCTTCAGTTTGTGCACTTTGTAGGCATTGAGCATTGAACGCGCCGAAGATTGCTTGTGGGCGCTGAAACAGACCGATCAAAATTCCGGGTGAGTATAGACTGGGCCGTAAGTTCAGTAGTTTAGCACGAGGGAGATTCACCAGTGAATCAGACCACTGCCGACAGACAGATGTTGGAAATGTGTGTTGCTACCGACGGACCTATAAAATACGGTTTGGTGAAATCATACTTTCAAATTGGCATTCGGTTCATAAAGAGATAAGAAAGGAAATGTGACAACATATATAATTACAATTATCAACTTAAATATGTATTTTCTCACAAGCATTCGTTTTCATCACGCTCTATTATTATTATTGTCACTGTTCGGCAACATGACCCTCCGTGTGAATTACACGAAAAATGCTGCTCATGATTCTGCGTGATTCATTCGAGCCACGCGATCACGAGCATATGGACAAACACATTACCATCGAGAAATGGCATTCAAAGACTTTGGTTTATTTCCTTCCTATTTACATTTCTAGATAGTCGACTAGGAATTTAATACAATGAAAGAAATATGGTTATATGGATAAAAGCAATATTTCAAAGAGGTATGGGAAATTGCTGCTGTATATGGTTAAGTACTCAAAAATAAACAATGAAAAAATTACTGTCTCAAGCAATTTCAGGCATCATAAACAGCTCTGCCATTCGCTACGTGCCATCTGGCCCACAAGATGGTAACACAATGGTCTGTTCTGTCTACTTCAATTATGATCTCTTGAAAACAAAGGAGGTGCGGCAACTCTGTACGAGACGAGACTCTCACTGGAAAGGAACCTCTGCAAAAAAGTGCAACATTTTCTTCTTTTTCACTTGGAAGAGGTGACGACTGCAATCCGAAACACGACCTTGTAAAGTTACACGGCAATTGCTCCGCTACAAGGCTGCCAAGGCTGTTTTGGACATGGGACGTTAAAGGTGCAGCCCTGCAATTGCTTGCTTTACCCCACTGGTGGCGGAAGGGCCTTCTCTAGAGGGAGCTCGACAGGACCCCTTTAGAAGTTATTTGGCCTACACTTAAACGTTGATCAGGTGTCTTGTAAGAAGTGATAATACCCACACTTTTACGAAACCGAATCGACTAATTGTGGTGAATCCATTCCAACAGCGGGTAATTGATACCGTTGAAAATGCACCGTAATGTTGAATGTCAAATGAGGGCACATTTGCTGCTTGCGCAGATCAGGCCCTATCCTTGTCCTGTGAGTCACGGGGTATTTTCTGCTTACTGCAGAATTTCATGTGCAGAGCAATACGGTTAAAGCGAAATGGTGCTGGTCTGTCAGTATAATGCATTCAAAATCGCAAAAGAAGCAACAAAAATGCCCTGATGGTAACGGTTAGGAAATAAATAAAACTGCGGCAAGTTTATACTATTTTGAAAATGCTGCACTTTGTAAGTTTCAGTGAAAAGCAGATGTGGTCAGTATTTCTTTATATTAACAGCTGAAGCCCATTGAGGCAGTTGTTTATTTTACAACGGAGACGGGGGGGGGGTGAATACGACTATATACATAAGAACAGAAATAAAACAGTGATAAAAAATGTACGCATGCAGTATTAGTGCAACTGCAGGGAGATAACGGTGGATTTGTAAAAATGAGTAAAGATAGGAACGGGAGCTTACCAAGAAAACATGCTCCTACAAACTTTGCAAAATGTATGTTACATTAACTTAAAAAGTAAATATTAAGACAAACAATACTCTTTACAGTACTGCATCTTTAAGTCAAAGACGAGAGTGGACTGCTAAGGAGATTAAATATACTTGAAGTGACTGTTTTACTTTATTTATCATGGAGACTAAGCAACTATTTTTCAAGGGAGAACTGAGTTTTCAATATGAGAAAATACAAAACAAGTGCAATGTGTTAAGAACTACAACACAGAACTGCCAAAAGCGTAAATGCTTAAAACCTTGTAATTAAATGTGATATCAGATTACATTTAAATTGCAAAACATAGAACAGCATGCTGTCAGCAAATATTGTATATTCCAGTTTGTTTTTAATATTCATTATTCTTAGTATTTCTAACTTGCCATTTTAATTACATACCTGTTGAAAGCATTAGTAAATATTAATGTAGTAAACTTAATGAATAATGAATTACGAGTTACACCAGAACTATACAAACCTACCCAGTAAACAGGTCAACGGTGGCTCTGCGGTTAGAACCGTTGACCCAAAAACATTCCATGTTTACTGGGTAAATCACTCCTTTATTAAGGGCATAAACAACACTCACTTAAACAGTAGCAATCTATTTGCCTAAATGTGTTGAGCAGGGTCAAGCTGAATGCCTATGTTTTCGCTTCAACAAACACCTGCTTATTGCAAACAGCAGAAACCGATCTCAATGAACTTGCTTTTTGCACCAATGCACAGCGTTGCGAAAACGCTAATTTCATCACGTGCTGGTCACACCAAGGAAGCTGCCGCAGGGCGTGACGCTGTGAGCACGGTAAGCGGGATTTTCTGGTGACACGGATTATGAAGGACTCTTGTGTCTGTGAGAATGAGGCCTTTCACTCAAACCAAACGGATTGCTCGAGTCGTCACATTTTTAATCGCCGGCCTACACACAGCCGTCTTTTGATGAAACCGCATTCCACGGGTGGGATTTACAAATATTGGTAACTACCATTAAAAAGTGGTAGTAATTTTACCTACCGTGAAGGGGGATGATTGGCGATGTCAGCGCGGACTGGATTACGAACTTGCAATGTTCCATCCGTGAGTTATGCGTTGAACTGCTTCATAGAAGAAAATGACTCAACAGTAGTAATTGTGATTTAAATTATTATGAAGTAAGACGAAACTTACAATTCCACTGAATTACACACTTGGGAGAAAAACAATTTATTTTAAAGGTCAACCTTAAATTAAAAACACAACCTGAAAGCTTTCGGTACATTTTATAAAATCATTAAGACAAGGGCTGCCAGCCAGATATCACATCAAAGGCTGGTCGAGGGAGCCTGGGAATTGAGCAGCATGCACTCAAGCAAACCACACCAGACAACGCGCCCAACGAGGGACACACTGCCTTAAAATAAAGTGAAATTCCATCGCAGAGTTTACCGCACGCAAGAGAATACCGGCAGTGTCATGGTCATTAATTAAGTTACAGTGAAACGATGTTATGTTGAAAACAATAACTTTGGATGGATGTTGAGCCATTAAGTGGAAAGGCACGGATTGAATTTTCACTTTCAATATAAATGCCACGGGGCGAAGTTGCAGCTGAGTAGTTTGCACAATGTGCATCGAACCCAGCCACTAGAGTTAGACTCCCGACCATGGCTAATGCGAGCAGTGAGAACAGAATTGTCTCTAAGCCCTCATCTTCACCAAAACCCACTGACGGGATGGTTACCGAGATGGCGTAGCGACGCCCTAATCCAGCAATGGATTGACAAATGCCTGTAAATTATTAATTATTATGACAGGCAGAAGTCACCTTTCAGGGACACAGAAGAGTGCGTTGCGCGTATGACTTGGAGTGCATCCAAAAAAACACAAAGTCAAATTTCATTGCCATGTCCCAGAAAGTTTGATGGCCATGCCAGCATTTTTTTTTACAAGTCATTAAAATGAGGGCCTTTTTGTGCGGGACGGGATGGCAGCTTATGTCAAACTGTTTCAAAACTGAACTCCACTCAAACTGGCAGGTGCATTTCTGGACGTCACAATAGTGAAAAAGTACACACATTAAAACATGTTAAGGGTATTTGAGAGTAAAATTACGTTAAAAAGTGACTCTCTTCACGGCATATGTGCAGTGATGCAAAAAAATAGGTACCGGAAAAAAACAGTATGGAGATAAATGGAGATTACGTTCTATGATAAAGAGAAAATGGAGCAATAATATATCAGCTCACATCAAATGTTTGGTGGATTATTACATGTGATGACGGTGACTTAGAGAGACTCTCATCAAGCAGCGGATCGAGCATGGCTGTTGATGATGAGGATGATAAATGAATCATCCTTATTGACAGCGTCATGGCTGCAGGCCACAGACCATTAAGCGTTTGCAGGCATGTCAAATTCTGGGCTCCTTTATTTTTATAATATTCAATTACGTACTGTCGACCTTGGAGAGATGACCTTGGTTTCTGAAGCTTCGGGGGATGACGTGTCTTCACCTCGCTCGTTTGAAGACTTTGCGATGAGTGGAACCAGTACTCTGTTGTATTTCACATCGCGTTACTGTCAATCAGTCGTCCGTTTCTGACCACAGCTGTTAAGATTTTGAAATGCCTTAAAAAAAAGCCTGACACCAGTTTTGAGTCACCGCTTTTTCACACTCCAGGTGATTTCTTCACCTATAAGGTCTGAGTAAATACAATATCAATTAAAACAAGATGTTGCTGCTTCAGTGACTATCTGGTTCAGAGAAATGCACTGCAGTACTTTTTAAAAAGAAACAATCTCTGAACCACAATTGTGCTAAGTCAGACAGATCTTGGAACTATTATGTGAAATGTCATTGCGTTGGTTTTCGTTTTGTGCAAAATAAATCTACAATGGTCTGCTCTGACAGGCATGTTAACATGTATATTTTACAATTACTTTGCCATTATTATTCGTTTGTAGAAATATATTCAGCTTACTTCCAAAATTCGGCAATGATTATCAATCATATTGCAACGCAACTAAACTCTAAGCTTATTTCTTTATCAAGACGACAACGAATCACAATGGGCACCTTCCCGGACATTTTTTCAATAAGCCTCAGAATTAGACAATGGCACAGAAACAATTCGATTCCAACAAATGTATTGGTGTTGCTAATGAGATTAAAATTAATATTTTCCTTTCCATATTTCAAATCAAATTATATTTTTAAAAGGCATTGTATGTAATTGGTTGGCCGATACAATCAATTATAGTATTGCACGAGGACTGCCACCTCTTACTAATCCTCCATCCTCGTAAATATATTAGAGACCAGGCAGAGGTGAGTGGGGATAAGACACCAGTAGCGTGCTCTGCATTTATCTCAAGGACAGACCCACTCATGAATGCAGTAAGCAGCCACGCAAAGCACCAGCACCGAATAGTGGTGCAGACCTTATTAATGGGTGCAACAGCAGTGGAGAGACTAAGAACTTAAGCCCCTTCTTGTCTCAAGTTGCTAAATCAAAGGGCTAAAAAGGAATTTACACACCCATGCATTAAAAAAACCCCACACTAATGTTACACTCCACCAGCCACTTTAATTAAATGTTCTTAAATGCTCCCCTCCGCTCACGTACAAAACATTTTCCTGTCAGGTTCCTACTGACTCAGGCATGTGTTAAGTTCGTCATTAAAAATATACTTCTATTTGTATGTCAGTATTTTGTAATGCACCCTTGTAGCTGGCAATATAATGTAACAGATATGTTGTCTTCCTGCTGCCCAAGTTAAAAATGCCAGCGTCCTAGCTCTCTTTGAGCCAGGAGTAATCACATGACTAGACACGGAGTTTTTGCAAAAATGGTGATGCCGTCTTGACTTGCAAAGCATGCTTGGATTGCTCTTACATTTTGATGTCGGAGGCATCTTTGTGCATAACTGAAAATATTTAACAAATAATATTTACCCTGTAATGTGATTTACTGGTTCGCAATGATGATCCTGCTTATAACTGCATCGAACATTTCTGGATCAACGAAAACGAACCGAAGAAACTAGCCTTACAAAAATACAACACCGTGTATAACACCGTTTGCTAAACAATCTCTCCACAATTTACACAAATTGACAAACATGACGTTTTTACAAATATAATCCGAAGAATTTCCTTAATTTAATTTGTACTTGAATAGCCAATTATCCCGGTGCAGCATTCGCTCTGTGCATTGCTGTGGCACCATTATCAAGTTGCAATTGCATTTGACTGTCAAAACCCTTTTTTTTTACATTTCAACATATAAAGTTTTGACGGCATAATTCCAAGGCAGCTTGCATAAGCAGTGTTCAAGATTTATTGTTGTTAAACAAATCAGCCATAGAACAAATTATTGAGATTAACAGTGGCAATGTAAGATGGAAAAATCTGAAAAAATGGTTACAATAAATCCACGTGAATAAAAAAAACCCAGAGCATCTGTTATACGCGCTAAGGCACCAACCAAAACAAAACACGCCGAAATAAAATCCATAGGCAAATGAATCAAATTTTATTATCTTGCTGCTACATACATTACCTGAATGAACATTACAACAAAAATACAGATGCATAAAACAAACTGAAAAATTAAAGTGACTACGAGTGTCGACGTTCCAAAGGTTACAACAGCATTTGGTGGTACGCGCGTTACATTGCGAGAAAAAGAGGCAACGGTACCCAGCTTTAAATACATGTCCAATCATGTCCGACACGTGGCCATCACATAGGGGTTCACACACGTGGAAACCGATAACACGGCATTAAGGCTTCTCTTTCATTGCAGACGCTTCGTTCGGAAACAACACGTGACGATGAGAGTCAAACGCGATTGCCTATGCACACACGCAATTTAAAGAGACCACAAGGTCACCTTGAGGAACCGCATGCTGGCCTACTGACAGTATTGCAGGAGTTGACCACGAGAGGCTTTTACAGAACTCTAAACTGCACAGCAGTTGACCGAGAAGAATGGCCAAGCGTTGTTGTTGTCTCCCCCCTCCTCCCCCCCAATTTCACCCAGGTTGTGCTCTCAGCCTCATGTCACGAAACGAGGAGTCATTGAGGCATGGCCGGTGCCACCCTTCGTGTTGGAGAGCGGCCCACGGCAGCGGAAATCACCTCAAATCCACGAGGAAAGTCTGGTCTACGCAGTAGGTGGCAGCACTTTGCCACCCAACCTCACACTGAGACGAATGTTCGTTGCATGGCAGCCAAAACAATAACGTTGATTCCCAGAGATGTGATTAAGCCTAATTAAGTGCAAAATCAAACATAATGCAATGAGGGGGGTTTGTGCAGTCATTGGTGACAGGCCTGAGAGCATCAAGTCGCTGCACTTGGATTTGAACCCGGGGTCTCTGCCGTGCAAGCTCAGTGCTCTAACCTCTGAACCACCAGCTCATCTAACAAACGCCTATGTTTAAACAAGACACCAGAAAACAAAATCCACCCCCACTAGTAGTTGACCTGTGCACGTCGAACATCATGAGGCTTCGTTACAGCTACACTGGCGGTGTCTTTGTCGCTCAGAACAGTACAGTACCAACATAAGAGACATGCCCCCACAGGTGCAGAACACATCCTCCTTCATCAACTTAGTCGACAAATCACTGCCTGCGTGGAAGAGTAGCCGTGCAGCAGGCTTCAAGGTCTATTTCTAAGGGCACTGGCTAACTTTGCACCTCAGCAAAAAGCCACAAAGCCTTACAAAAAAAAAGCAAAATACCCAAGTACCCTTGAATTCAGCTTGGTGCAAAACTCGCCTATTTTTTCAGCTCTGCGTTCCTAATTCCCTGTCGCTTTTGCTGACCATTTGCTTCATGGAGGTCTTAAAAGGTTCAGCAGTAATTAGGAGTGCTACCCATCCACCTACCGCACCCCCACTGGGGTACACAACAGGGCATTTCTGCTCGGCTGCTCTGTGTGAAGAGATGCAGCTCTTCAGCTCGCTGCGTGTGGAGAGGCAGGGAAATGAAGAAAACAGTTGGGGGCTGGAGGCAACAACCCACTACAGCAAAAAAAAGCTTCTCTTTTAATGTTCCAATTACTGCGGTGTTATTATTTTATTACGCCAACAATTTTATTAGCAGATGTTATGGAAAGCCTGCTTATTTCTTTGTAATTGCACACGCCAAAAACGTACTTTGTTGATGCATTAGGTAATTAACTGACCCTAACACCATAATATCTATATCAAATGCCATTTTGGAATTGATGAAAGCTGATGGAGTATATACGGATGACCTAATGACATATACCGATAGGTCCTTGTTGTTTTACAGAAAAGACTACTGATGCTTAAACATCGTGTTATAAATATGGCTGTTAGGCACTCTAACTCCAGGCTCTAACTACTTTTAAAACGCAGTTATTTTACGCTTATAACACCACGTAGCTGGACTCTGCCCTTGCTGGCCAGTGATGATGATCTTATAAAGAAGTCCAACAGCTTTTAAATTGATGATCCTTTCCCCCCCAATTTTGCTTGACACTGTATGCCTGTACGCATTTAACATTTTCGATCTGAGAGTGATTGTGCAGAATTTAATTTTGGCAAGGGCAACCACAAAATGTAGCCCTTCTAACGAACAGTTTCATGAAATACAGTTAAAACGTTTGGAGGAAACATTATTATGCTGTGTTGCACTCAAACAGTCGGAATTACACAATTAACATCGGTGTTTATCGTTGTGCTACATGCACGAGCGTGCAGACTTTGGGGCCACGCAAGTAAAATACATAATTGCTCAGAAACAGGCAGTAAATAAAAGGCATTCACAACAACGGCAAACCACACGCAAAACTTCAAGCTCCACGGCCGGACTGCATGGTCGAGTGAACGTCACCGTAATCCCCTGTGCAGGAACCACGTTGGATCCACGTTCGTCAACTCTTAGCGTTGTGCAACCGGCTCAATTGCCGGGAGGATACAGAAAGTCAAGCTCTCGTACCTATCACCCCCTCGACTAGACGAAGCGATCCGACCGTAAACAACCCACACGCTCAGAGCATCGCCGACACAGGTAAGGGTTGGAAACATTTGGGACGTTTCCACCCACTGTGCCCGTACCTGCAAGCACCACTGAGCGACAGAAACACACACACACGCGCGCGCACACCCAGCGTGCTAGATATTACTGACCCCCCGTCAAGAGCCGCTTCACAAAATAAGTCTCGTCTCGTCTCTCGCGCGCGCGCCGCAAGTCATTCGTTTCACTGATTACAAAGGGACGCAATGTACCTTGAAACTAAAGTTTCTGGTGCACGGACGTTACATGTCACTGCACGCGTGATTATTTTAACGGTGGTTTGCGCTATGCAGCCGCAATTTAATCTCCGCGTAAATCGCAGTGTACGTCACAGCGACTTTGAAAGCGTTTCTATTATTATTTTATAATTATTATTTTTGGTGAAAGAGGGCATGCTGATAATTCCGTGCGGTTACTACTTGCGTCTGAAAAATTTGCAAAAGCGGCGCAGCGACTGGTAATCTTCACTTACATTTGAATTTAATCTTTTTTATGGTGTAATTCGAAAAAAAAACCACCCTTCACTTTCTTTTCATCTCATCTTTGTTACGCATACGGCGTGCCAGCAGTTGAATGTAAGATCCCCAGGGAACGGGATCGAGCTCCCGCAGAGACACGTGGCGTTAAAACCGAACAGCCGTGAGCAGGAAACACAGGAGACCGATGTCATCTCCTCGCTCGCGGATAGCTACAGAACACCACGTGAACCATCTTGGCAGGCAACAACAGAAGCAGCTTACCCTATCAATATGACATTGATTTCTGATGTATTAAATGCATCTTAAGTTGCTTCTGTATCCAAATCTCTTTTTTACATTTACGTTTTTTCACCTTCGACTTTTGAAAGAATGTTTTGGTCACACTGCCACATTTCTGAATATGGGGCTATTTATCAAATGCTCATTCCGAGTTGTATTGTACAGTAAAATCGCAAGCCGCCAGTGTATAAGTGACCTCTAATTAACCATGATTAATTTAACATTTGAATGCTGAATTTTTAAAATAGCATATTAATACAATTTGTTCTTCATATATTTGACACCCAAATATGTGCATAGTACTAATAAAACTAATCCCATTTTCATTGCAGTGCATTGCGATAAACGTTTCACACAGCAATAGACGGTTTACAGGCATGAAGTCTAACGTATGGCATCCATTTAACGCAGTTACAGAAAAAAAATATTGGGACAGTGATTTGAATTAATTTAACAAAATCCAAACTTCTCAAATATATGGTTACTCAGCATCCCAGCCAGAAACACAAATACAGGCACACATGTAAAACTACTTAATTTCATCATCTCTAACCACTGTAATATGTGTGTGCTTATGCTAGTATACATTTACATATAATAACAGAGCTCTGACTGGTCTTAGCTTGCTGTTAAAACGCTATTCAGAAATGCCTGAAGATGCCTCCAACGTGGGAGGCGAAACGTCGGAAAGGAGAGAGGGAACACCTGACACGGCTATCCCGAAGGAACATATTTGGAAAGCAATTTTCATACACCAAGCTGTGAAAACCTACATCAGTATATAGTTAAAGAGTCTTCATACACCGAGCCATTCCTTATCCTGATTTTATATCAGATACTTCATCCCCGTGAGCACGCTGCTTCTGCATCGGAGTTGAACTAATACCTGTGAGTTTGTAAAAGCGTTGCCACAAGTGCTGCACCACATTTTGTGAACTTTTAAAAGATCCTCCCATCCCGTGCTGGACCTTCAACTTGCAACATCAAAAAATATATATTTCATTGCTCCTCTGAACAGCAATTTGAATTAAGTGAGAAGGTTACAGTGCTTTACTCGGATTGTAAGTGCTAATTCCTACATGAATTGCTCACCAGCTGCTTCACAAATTCATAATGAATGGTTATATCACTCCCTCTTAACACCAAGGACTTGTTGTGTGAAACACCTTTCATAGCAACAAAACGAATTTAAGTGCATAACTGGTAATGATTGCAATGAGTGCTTTATAAATGATACTTCAAAACATAAACCAGAGATTTCAATTATCACCTAATACTTTTACTGTTTACCACATGATCATATAATACAGGTCAATATTATCAACATTAATATTAAGCATTGCATCTTGTACTTATCAAAAAGCAATAAAAACATGTAATGGGGGGGGGGAAGCAAGGATGGACAAAATATTAACGGGACGCTACGGCCAATGCTTTAGAGTTTTGATAGAGAACATTGCAGCAGCTATGATAACAGACCGATACTTATACGACACATTCCTTCTGCTCTTGACACTGTCTCCTGTGAACGTGAGCCAATGCACATTTTATGAGTTTACGAGTTAGAAGAATGTCCGCTATCGTGGTCCAGATGCGTAAGATTATGATAGTGCTGTTGTGTGTGCAAGCACAACACCAGTGACACGTGGTACATAAACCCTGCGTGGGCCTCTCTTAGGTCAACTCCTGGTGCGGTGTTGTCCACAAAGACAGCCAGGAATCGTGCTGGATCCACCATTCCCTGGTGTGTCGTGCCAGCCTTAATAGATACTCGCTAACAGCGCTAGCACCTGACAGCAGTCTACAAAGCTAAATCAGGGATCTCTGTCTTTGCTTTTAGATGTGAATTTGCTGCCAATTTTTCTACTCGCACATTAGCGTAATTAACGGACTACTGCTAGGGAAATCAAAGCAATGCACTCACTGAATGGCGGATGTCCTAAGTGACATTACCCAATTTGATGGGAAAAAACCGTAGAAAAGTGCACATTAAATGTAATTAACAAAGGGAACACACTGCAAAGAATGATGCATAATAAGAATCTTTGAGCTAGCCACTTAAAATGCAAATTTAAACTCAATCTGGTGTACACATTCAAAATGCCCGAGTAGAATGCTACTGTTCACGCTTTGGTTTGCTGAGAGGAAGTGGTTTTTCGTGAAAACCCTCAAGTCCAAATTGTAGAGAGCGCATGAATCTTTGGCAGAATATTTTGTATTTTCATGCATATCTCACTCACCTTGCAAAGGAGACCTGAAGTCTCCATTGGTAAAATTTGTGCAATGCCGTGTATGTTTTACTATCTTTTTTGAAAAATGTGTGCAATGCTATGTGTAAATGTGTTTGTTGTTGACTGATTTAAAATGTGTTTATATATGAATCTTGTTTATATTTTAAATTATTGTCATCAATTCGCATGTTTGTTATGTCGCAGCAATCCCGTAAAGAGCTTGCAAGCTCAAAGGGTATTTTTCTGCTGTAATAATAAACATTTATCAAACGTAACAAATCAATCAACCAGCATGTGAGAAAAACAAGAATGATACATAATGTTGTACTCGTTAAGCAACTAAATTTACTGCCTTTAAAAACGTTACATTTGTTTTGCTGATATTTAGATATTAAGGGGGAGCTAGTAGCAGAGTGGTTACCACACTGGACCATGCACCCAAAAAACACGAATTTAATTCCTGGCCATGGTTAACATGAGTGGTGAGTGATATGAGAACCCATTCTGGGATGACCCTTCCCCCAGCTGCCCTGACCAGCGTGGTGAAGTAATAATAATAATTTCAATAATATTTTTGTATGTATAACGGGCACATATTAATTCAATGTCGAAAGTATTTAATCGACGAG
This sequence comes from Geotria australis, assembly GCA_036362915.1. Lineage (NCBI taxonomy): Eukaryota > Metazoa > Chordata > Hyperoartia > Petromyzontiformes > Geotriidae > Geotria > Geotria australis. The sequence goes on from JAZEWU010000012.1 coordinate 9,045,267, forward strand.
AGAACGACTCATAGGCGCAAGGAAAGCGAACAGAGGCGGAGGAGGCAGCCAAACAGTTTGCCGGCCCCAACATAAGTATGGTCAAACAATGACCAACACGGCATTTGCAGGCCTAGAGGTGGATTGACATTGGGCTGTTATTGAGACATTATCTAAATCATGAGCTTTAATTCGGAACATTTTGGAAACATTTTTTGCAGGTACTTAAATTGAGGGAAAACCATAGGAAACATAACTTAAAGTGGCTCAGATCGACGTGGAGCCACAAAAAATGACATTATCGAACACACGCCACACAGTGTCAATGTGCGGCAAGTCTGAAATATGCTCAGTCCTGTTAAACCCAACACGTTTTGAATCTAAAACTAACCTAAACATCATTATTGCCATCGTGTTGGGCATGCAATGCATCACGAGAAATGCAGGTGGAAGTACATATACCATTGTTGTTACGCGATGCACTGCCCTTGTGCACCTATGCCAGGTTAACAGTGGTTTAAATGTGAGCGAGACTAAGAAATCCCTGTTTGTATAACAGATTTGTTTAATGACGATTATATGTTGTACAATACATGCACATATGAAAAAGGATTTTAAACGGCAAATGATACTGAATGTATATATGTTATGTAAATTAAACAAACTACTTATGCTTAATGCAGTCAGATTATTAAATGGGAAATTATGTTCAAAAGCAAATGCGACCATGTACTCTTGGTATTTTTGATATTTTTACAATAGGTTGTAACATTAAGTTGACAGCTAGTACAGCCTTGCATAAAAAGAATAGTGTTAATGTGCTTTTGGCAATCTTAACATATCTTTTTTTCATTTACAAGATATCTACACACTTTATTTTAATTAAGCTTTACACATTGTTACATGTGCCTACACAAAATCCCACATTCTGCCTAAAAATATCAAATTATATGCTAGTCAATGCAGTGGTAAAACGTTTCAGCACGCAGCTGCACCAACAAGGTCGTCCACATTTCTCCACATATTATTTCAAAGCAATGTAGCAGTTTTCATTTTCCACAGTCACACATCAATGTAGTGCACTGGGCAACTGCGTCGTTCCGTTAGACGTCGCTCGCTCTATCCCAACCGCTCTTTCCGCAACTCGTATAACATCACTGTGACGCACGAAAACAAACGAACTCAAAATGGTGCTGTCGAATTTCAACTTTACACCCAGAATCACGACGTGGCCCTGGCAATAATGGTGCGTTCGTCAGGGGGGCAAATAGGTGGAAGAATTTAAAAAATACTGAGCAGCTTGTTTGAGACGCTCTTACTTTCAATCTTACCGTACACGCACGTATGTACACGTATGTTACTGCGCTTCCCCGGCCTGGGCGATGGCAACCTACGGGGATGGGTGGTCCTGCTCGTTGGGGGCGTTGAGGATGCGCCTGTGAGCCTGACGGAGATACTGCTGCTGCTTGAAGTAGACCTTGAATGCTCCTTTGATGGCCACGAAGGCGATGCCACCCTGCACGCACAAACAAACGCACGAGACGGGCACGCGCACGCCGTACCGGCGATCAGCAGCGGCGGTGAAATGTCAGATTGGGCGCGCAACCGCTCCTCGCTTCACGATTGAAATGCGAGCGATCGGTAATTGACATTCAGGTTTCCAATGTATTGACGTAAGTTTTCACGGCTCGATGTACGAGAATTGCTTGCTCTCAAGAGCTGTTCTTTCAGGATAGCTATGTCGAGCGTTCCTCAGCACAAGCTTTGAGACATTTCGCCTCCAGCGTTTGAGATGTCTGACGACGCCACCAACGTCGGAGGTAAAATGCCACGTAGGAGAGAAGAGGAATGCTCGACACATCTATCCTGAAAAAGCAGCTCTTGAGAGCAATTCTCATTCAGGTTTCTCTTAATGAAAACAAAAAACTAAAAGACGTTTTTATACTAAATGCTGGGTTCACACGCACGGCTACCAGCTCCACGAAATGTGTTTGGGTTGCGACGCGTATTGGTCGGGATGATGTCCGAAGTTTCACTCCATGCGCCATGCTCTTCTTCACGAACTGAATTCAGTTTCACATCATGGCCAAACAACCTGCAGTCCAACCCAGAAAAACATCGGAGAGCCATAGACCACACCTGCAAAAACTCCGCGCAGTGTGTCAAATGGGAACCGATTTGTAAGATGCCGATGTGCTTGGCCTTCCTACGGAGACACTGGTCCCTGCCATGAGAAAGTGGGGACACTTTGTGCACACGTTTCACACGTTGGCAGGGGTAGAGCAATCAGCGTTGGTAGAGCCAGTAGAAACAAATCGAAACGGGGCGCTCCTCCCGCCTGAAACGTGCGATTCGCACCTTTATTTCACTTGTTTCACTTGGGTCCCACTTGCTGCCGAATTAATGGAATGTGCGGAATGATCGATGGCGTAAACGTGAAAGGCCGGGCTGGCTCGCCAGCCGCAGGATGGCCCTGGCTGTCTCTGCCAGGATGCATGCCCATTGTTTTTGGGGGGTTGTTTTACCACTGCTAGCAAAGATTTTGATTGCACTAGAATTTTGCTTGAGACAGCCAGAGCCACGATCTGCAAGAGAAATAGAGACTTCTTATATGG
>JAZEWU010000012.1:9058212-9094610 GCA_036362915.1 Geotria australis
CGCTACGCACCAGGATGGTTCTCTGCAGGTTGGAGTTGACCCGGCTGAACATGAGCTTGCCCACCACGGTGGCGATGGTCGGGAAGACGAGCGCGCCGCACAGGATGCGCGTGGCCGACACGTGGTCGGCCAGCGGGCTCGTCTCGGCCGGGATCCGCGGCACGGGCCCACACACACCTGCGCGGCATGGCATTCGTTCAACGTTGAAGGTTATTCGTTCGACGAGAGAGCGGCTCGGAGGGGCGAGAAAACAGCAGACAGGGGTGGAGTTGGCCACGCGGTTAGGCGGCGCCAACCCAACACACACTGCGTGCCTATATAATAATAATAAATACCATTTGTAACGTGCGCATTTTCCGTTAGCGCATGCGCATTAATGAACTCGTAGGCCAATTAAGTTGTTACCGGCCAATTCATTAATCATTTTTAGTTTTAGTTGTGGGAGGAAATCGAAGAACCCGGGGGAAACCCACGCAGAAGAGTGGTCGAACACGCAAACTCCACACAGAAAGACCCCCGAGGCATGAACTGAACCGCCTTGGGCAGGAGCTTCTTTCTGTGAGGTGGCACGGATTTTACCACTCTTGTTCTCCTGCAGTACTTTGCTCAGCTCTCAGCAGCAGAGCTGCGGTCATTACATACCGTGCAATTTGGTATGGATTGCAATCGCAATATATTTTCAATTAACATTGCTTTGTAATTGTAATTAGAATTGATTACAGGTCTGCCCGGAAGTGACCATTCCAGTACCTGGGAACTGTGACCAAACTGTTTTTTCTTTATTACACTCACATCACTGAATTGTGAGATGTACAGTAACATACTTTAATTACCCTTTATGGTACGTGCAATCAATGAACCGGTCAATTAATTTTATTTCTAACTAGGTTTGAGTCTGCCGAGAGAAAATTCCCTTCTGCAAGGACCTGCAGCACTTAAGGTGTATTAAGCATTGGCAAAATGGAAATCACAAGCACAAAATAAATAAAAAATGCTGGTGTTGGTTATATTAAACTCGAAGGCTTTCATGACCTGGTGTTGGTTGTTCAAACAGTCACTAGAAAGAGCTGAGTTTACGTGGCATTCTGCTGAGCATAGGCCACATACAGCCCACTAACGTGACCTCACTCTCCTGATACTCTGATGGGCCGCTGCACAACATATTAACCTGCCATCTTCTGCCTTATATGGCAGTGTAAATTGAGATGGTGGAAAGGTGATATCAGTGTGGTTATGAAATGCATTCTTTTGTTTCAAGTCGAGCTCTTTTACAATCGTTTAAACAAGGGTCAGGTCTTGCATCTGTTGAACATTTGGCTTCCCCCAAAGCAAATTCCAATTACGCTGGGTTCAATCACTGAATTACACCACGTCTTCTGTAGTAAATTCTGCTTTTGCCATTATGCCTATAAAACAATAAAAGCAATGCAAAATCTAAATAAATAAAAACCACCTCCAAAACTGCCATTGTATTTCCCCAGCCCGCAACTCCGTACCTTAAACTGATTTGATTTTGGAAGGGCTTGGCATTTTAATCACAATGAAACATACAAACCACACATCATATTAGTGAATTCTCAATTTACAATAAAACCTTCTACAGGACTCATCAAACCGGTGATGCGTTGCAAAATACTGTTCCTGGCGTAGGCTCCGCTGATCAGCTCACAAACAAATCATCCCCCCCCCCTTGCCGCCGCCTACGCTGGCTTTAAACATTTCCTCCTGCCTCGAGAGGGTTTTATTTCCATGCAGAATTCATGGGCCGCTCCAGCTCATTTGTTTCGCAGCAACCCATTCGATGCGGGACAGGTCCGAGGCTGATTTATCGAAGCCGCCTCTTCAGTTTGCATTACCCTCCCCAAGCTTCATTTATCACAGGTGCGTACGCAACCGAGTTTTTAAATAACCGGCGGTGCCCGATTTAATTATGTAAATAAGGACGCATTATTGCCAAGGTAAATTTGATTCATCACCGCACCGCCAGAGGACACCTATTTTGAGCAGCCATTACCAGAAACGTTTCGGTGATCGACACACAGCCATTAACCGACGTTCCTATATCAAATGTGTTTTATTTATTTTAATGGAAGTGCCCACAAAAAACAAGTGACTTGTACAGCTGATGATGTATTACTCATTCAGTGTGCCCAACGGTGATGGTTCCAGTTATTCATCTGTTAATTCACTTCCATTACCTTCTATTTATTTAGTACTCTAATTGTGATTTACGGCACCAATACAATCTGCACGTGCGTGTGTGTGTGTGTGCCATGCTGCGAGCAGAGAAACTGACGTGCAGCGTATTCTTACAACACGGCGGCACCAAGGGCACAGGCGCTTCACGACTGCTGGCGCTGCTCTGGGTAAAAATAATGCCTGTGTCCTCGGGGACCACGACATTGTGTACGAGTCTGCGCGGCTTCCTCAGCACAACATGGCAATGCACAACGACACTTTTTCGCATGATCAATTTACTCCTCTGCGGCCAATGTTAAACCGATGAGTGTGGGATTATAAAATCTGGAGATGGAAATGCACACATAGGCCACTGAAGCAATATATTTCTGTATTTATAGCGATGGATTGTGAGTGTAAGATTAATCACGGCCTAAACTTGACGAAAATAAATAATTATGCCACGTTGTGTCAAATTATAGAACACCCATTTTACTGGTCTGTGGTTGGCTCCTACTGGGTAAATATAAACCAGAGACAAGTATCACAAAGCATTGCCTCTGGGTCCATGCAGTAGGCACGCATTGTTCAATGCTCGCAGCAAATAAAAAGCGTAATTTGAGAATTGAATAGAGAGAGTTTTCATATCACTATCAATCTACAGACTGTATCATTACATTTATAATTTCTGGACCTTGCCTTTTTCAGGCGCATATGAGAATGACACTTTACCTGACCTCAATCCCACCTCCTCCTGTGCCCTCATAATTCTCATGTCCCCCCTTCCTAGTACATCTTGAAATACGGTCGTAATTAGACCTAAATAAATCCAGATTGTATGAGGCCATCATTCTTGTATTGGCAGAAATTAAATCTGTGGGAAAATGGTGAAATCCGCAGAAAATAGCATCAATTTGTCCAAATCTTGAGACGCAGCGAGGCATTCAAGGATAAAAAGAAAATAACTCACATTATAGCAAACCCACTGATTGCCTGATATTTTGGACATAAGCTCAGGTCACGTTTAGCAGGGAGAAACTGTTGTGCGTAAGAGTGCCGCCTCTGGTTGGCATGCAGACAATGCTCCCACCCAAAAGCTCACCTGGGAAGATGTAGTTCAGTATGTAGAGCTTGCTGGAATACTTGCGCCAAAGCTTGAGCACGTAATCCTCCCAGCGAATCATCTTGCCCAGGATGAGAATGATGGGAATTGTTGGCAGTCCAATGAGGAGAAAGAGGGGGTCTGCTCGCTCCATCATGTCCAGCCCCTCCTTGTGGCCCAATACCTATAGCGGCCAACGCACGCACATATGGCTTGTTATTTGGCGTTACACATAGCACCGGTTCAGTCGTCTCTGGTCGCTGAATTGGTAACACAGCACACAACCACTACGCCACATCAACCTACTGCATAAAAACGCAATCGCCTGGGTATGTACAATGCATACAAAGTATGTACACAGCACACATCTCTGTTCGTACGCAAGTGCAAACATTGCACAAAGCCGTGACATTTTAAACTTGGAACACTTGCTCTATGCCTGCACAACTATGTGAACAGATGGCACAGAAATTAAAAAGACTAGGGCGTCGGAGCTGCGTCGGGCGGGGGCCGGCGGCAAAGAAACAAGAGCAAAATAAAAAATAAATATCATAAAACGCACTTGGGTCTCTCGACATACTGTATTTTTATCTAGAGGAGGCAGCCTGCGGAGGTGCAAATCAAACGCGGGCATTGGTGCCCTTCCGCCTGCGATTCGTACAATTAACAGAGCTAATGTTTTCATTGCTCCCGCGTGCCACCGAACGGGGGCCATCTGCGCGAGATGAGTAATGAAATTCATTACGGGCGCAGGGTGGCGACTAAGAGCAGGTCCGTGCGCAACATCTGCCGCTGCTTTTTTGAGAGGCCTCATCACGAAAGGGCAGACCCATCCCGGCCCCGCACAATAAATTACATTCCTCCCTCGAAGGAGTCACCGTTGTTATCAACTCAACCTCCAAAGCAGATTGGAAATGAGCCGCCGGTAAAAATAATAATAATTCTGAAGCATTAATGATGTTCCTCCTCACGCGTAAACCCCGACGCCGAGTCAAAGACTAATAGTTAAACAATAAAGCAAATCCCCACTGCTGCACGCAGTGCGTTAAGCGATACGTTTATAGGAGGGCATGTCCATTTCCAGTATGCACACAACGTACGTTTATGCGCAAGGCAGGTTAAAAGACGAGCACCGCGCTCCAGAATGCCTCGCACTGTCGTCACGAAGCCAATAAACGTTAGCATTACAGTGACACAATTCGGCTTGAGCAATGGCTTCCGCTCCTTTTCATTCAAGGAGAAACTCGATTTAAGACAAGGCAGCTAGCTGACCTTGCTAGGCCAATACAGTGAAGCGATCTCCTTTAAGGTTTTTTTTCCCCGTTTTGCAAATTTGTGAGGGACATTACCGTGTGCCGCGTATGCAAAGTCCTATGCTAATAGCAGATGGGACAGACGATAGCGCAAACCATCTGCCCGTAAAGAAATTCGTCAGAAATATTGGCAAGTGTGAGATGGGCTCAAATCTCAAGTGGGCTGAGCGCTGTGACGGCCATGAATTTTCACTGGCACTCTGAGTGCTCAGACACCTCAGCGCGACAGCATAAACGCTCTATTTATTTATAACGTGCAAATGAAGCCAAACAAACACACGCTGGGTTTTTTCTTTGCAATTAAGCAAAATTAAGCATGTATGATGTTGAACACGGATTTTTTTTTTTTTACATAACAAAGTACTGCTTGTTGGGAAGTGTGAAGTGAAGAGCGGTTCCCGAAATGCTCGCATCATTTCATGCCTTATGTAATTGCAAGATGTTGTTTAAAATGTTAAAATTATTTTTCGCTAAGCTGCTCAGCTGATGGAATGGTTTTGCATCATTGCACAAGCGTGAACGTGACGATGCCGAACTGAAAGTGACGCTGGCGCTGAAAATATATTGTGCACCTTAATTTGTCATCAAAACATATCCAGTGCTTGCAACTCTTTAGCAGCAGCCTCCGTGCGATGGTTTTCGAAAGGACCACTCTTCGCGTTTACGTGTTCCACCGCTGGCTGGATTAGCGAACATTCCTACTGACGCGAGGCCACCCGCGATGACTCATGTAAGAAACGACACCCGTACGTGGGTGCAGCGGAGCCTGCTTTCCCATGACACTTCAGACCCATCCCCTTGAGGTTCGTTTCACAGCCCAATGCAGTCCTGGTCACCAGCCCCTGGAGCGACCACAGCACGAGTATAATGAGTTTGCATACAATATTTATTTTTTGCTTTGACTGGAGCCCCCTAAAGCTTTAGGTTTGATTATAAATGTATTTCGCTTTGTTCCTTATCAGTGCGCCTTCTGTCCCGCCACCTTCATCTAATCTGGTTGGATCCAGGATGATGGATAAAGCAGATAGCATTAAACAGACGAACATTTATGGTGATGCTGCTATAGCCATTGTGTTCCTCATTGTAGGAACTGGGGAGTGACTTGAGCTCTTTTTTTATCCTGTTGGCAAAGAAAACATTTACAACCAGTCGTTCTTCCATTTAGATTATAAGTTAGCAGGAATCGCCTATTTGAGAGGTTAAGATGAACAGTTCAAGGCTGTAGGTTTATCCTTTCACCATCTTTCATCTAAGCAATCCAACATACGAATACGGCTCGATTCATGCCTGTGTCTTGCACCTTACATCGTTCACCCAGTGCCGTTTAAATCCCCTGCGATCTGCACACTATCCCGATAACTAAAAGCCCATCATCCTTGGCTTGGCTTTCCCATGCTGGCAAATGCTGTCAATTCAGGTGCGGCTGAATAAGTATTATGGGGATTATTAGGTAGCATTTAAACACTAAATCATAACTGCACGCCGAGTACACATGAGCTGACCCTGAACCCCACGCTGAGTTGTACAGCAGTGATGTCTCCTGGCAGTGCGTTCACATTCACTCCTTTTCTCGTGACATTGTTCTAAAGTGATGCACACAAACTATTTGAGAAGTTGGAAAAGTTGTAACATCAGTTAAGGCATGCTCATATACATAGAACTTGACGCTTTAATAATCCAAACTGGACAACTATCTCAATTTCAGTAGCGCCCATTAGAAATCATTTTGAAAAATGGTTGCCAACATATATTTCCAAGAGGCTAACGTGTTTTGTATTTTCTGGAAATATACACCAACGTGAGTATCTCGAGCGCTTTCACGCTCGTATCGCAATTCAAACAATCGCTGTGAAAAAAAAAATGAACTTCTCTGCTCCACTGAAAAACACTCCTTAATGAATTCGCCGATATCATCATAATATAATCTATAGGAGGCAGCGTCTGGCGAGCTGGTGCCGGCTGACCTGCGTGGCTGCCTCCCCTCCACCTGTTTGCGGTTTCCTGCAGTGCCTCGGGACCTCTGGATAGACGGCGCCATATAAATGCAAAAAGTTATTACTATTCCCCGGCTCATCTTCGAATTCGATTCGATTCTTCGAAGCGTGATGGTTGTATGACAGTAGTTTCCCATTGCAACAAGTCCTTATTTAGTTACAGACAGCCCTTCAACATTTAGAGATATAATAGTCAGTGCTGGCCTTAAAGGCGGCGGGCATTGGCCTCTCTTCTTGCTCCAGACCGAGGGGCTTCTGGCACCATGTTGAGCTTCTGGACATCGTTGTCTTTCAGCTCCTCGGCTTCGAAGTGTTTGGTAGAATTTGCTTGGTAATACCAAGTATTACTTGACAGGCATCGCGACGTGAACGCTTCTACCTTGATCCCCCCCCGGCTCCTCTGCGCGCAGGGGACGAGGAGCCGGAGCCGCCCGGCTCCCGGCACCGGATAGCTCGATAGATGCTTATTACTACAGCATAAAAATACCCAGTGAGCTTGCAAGCTCTTTACCGGAGACTCCGGCAGATTCCGCGCTGGGCCTACCTGCATGACGGTGACGGCGCCGTACGTCACGGCCGTCCAGTAGATGGAGCCCACCATGATGCCCGCGGCCGCAAACGGGCATGCCTTGTAGATCATGCGATCGGCCAGGTCCAGGATGTACACCACCGGACCTGCACCACACACGCACAAGCACACACAGCACGGAGATCCCGCAGTTAGCTGCGTTCAGTCGGACATACCACCGTAGAAAGACCCATTAGCGACCACGTATTATTAAGGTCAGTGTGGTACACAATGCGATTGAGTGATTTGCGCCACACTATTTCAGCCCCCTTTATCTTCCCAGTGTGGGGCCGATGAGACACGATAGTGCAAAGTACTTGTTTAGGTCTGTGTCTACCCAATTGAGCCCGAGGGGTTATTTTTTTTATCACTCTTGTTTACTCAGGAAAACCTCAATGTGTCTCAAGACTTTTTCAGGAGGGTCTTGCCAAATTTTCGCAGTAAAAGACGATGTTGCTATGTGGGATCCAAATTGCGTAATTTTAAGGAAAGTTTTGGGCATTGGGATGTTTTGCCAATGCCGGTTACATTTTATGTTAATTTTAGTTATGGGAGGACAGTGGTGGACCCTCACAGAGGAAGAACGTACAAGCTCCACCCAAAAAGGTGCCCGAATTGGGAATCAAACCCAGGCCCTTTTTTCGATGAGGCGCAAATGTTACCGAGTGCATCACCCTGCCACCCAATAGTCATATGTGCATTGTAACTAACGTTGGGCATCACGGCGAGATAATTAACCCAGGGAGATGGAATTGATGTCCAGAGGCTGACCATCGTGCTTCGAAGAATAGCAAAGAAGAAGACCACACCAACTCATACATTTGATGAATTGTTGCAATTCAGGGTGCTGGTACCACCTCTACTGGCTGCTGTGAATCAAATATATACAACGGACAAATCCCCCCCCCAAAAATGCAGTTTTTGTTCACATGATTCCATGCGTATATTGTGAGCTTAAGAATCAATACTGATGAATAAATTCATTCTTTCACCTCTACTAAGCATGAAGCTACTGCCCTCACGTGCACCCACACATTCAACCACATCCACGCTGATTGCATATGAAAATCCCTATAAATATCACTTCAGAGCAATCTGTATATAAAGAACAAACAGCAGTAATTCTTAGCCTGCACCTGTAGGCATTATGAGGTTATGTATTACAGGGAGCGGTGACATGGCCCAGTGGTGGGGCATTTGTCCCTTGCTGCAGAGGTTTACGATTCGAATAAGGCAGGACGCCCTAGTTAATACGATGCGTATACTAACCACAAGATATCCCCCGTCTTCTTACAGTGGAAGATAACATCCGTAAGACTCAATCGCAAAACTTTAGGCCATTGTGTGCTGCTGCCATCGTCCAAATTTGCCAAACTTAAAAAAGCCACAACTTACCCATTTGGGAAATACATTGCAATAATTTGCCCCTACTGGCAGACGAAAGTCCAGGCTGGCGCTGAGTCACCTTTTAATGCCTTCATTATGGGCTAAAACAAACCTGTGCCCTGAGTCGTTACATTAGGGTGCCATATAGATCCAAGTATTGTTCTTAGATGACGTACAATGACGTTTATTTCCATAGCAGCTGAAGGGCCCATGTCACCGACGGTATGTTTAAAGCAGCAGATGGTCACCTATTATTTGTGAGAGTCATAAGGCGTCCTGAGTCTGCATTCTACTGCAGCAACTTTTAAATCAAAGACTTCAACCCAACCTAATTATAACAGCCAGGAAGGATGCTGGAAACGGACATGGGTAAAATATAATAAAATATATATACCGTACTTAATTAATACCGGGGTTACTTTGTACATCGACATCAAGGAGTAATTTGTGTTACGTGTGAATATATAACTGAAATAAGCTGTGCGAGTCTGCATTTATGCGTAATATCTAATTCAAAACCTTCTCACCGCCGTCCGTATATACGTTATATATGTTAACCCACACTGAAGAAGTAAATAAAATTCACGCGGTAATTTATAAAACAGGGTTTGATTTGCCTTTCAATGCTTGATTACATCATAGATTATCATATAAATTGAAACACTGTGCTCGTGCGATTTATTTTCCAAATTGAGGGTTGCGAATGAAACACGGCCTTGTGGGATTATATCCGTGGGGCGGAGATGATACGTTTGCTGAGTTTGCACGGCAGTTTGGTTTGCACGCCCTACTTTACGCACAAATACGGCGAGCTGGTAATTTAATGGTGAAAAGTTTTGATTGTCGAGAGGGCAGGCAATCATAGCAGAAGGACGATGTTAATTTTTTATGATCAGAAAGTGGCACTTGAGTCAATGGCACTTGGAACGTGTGCTAACATTCAACTTTAATCCCACGGGGATGACACTTATAATATCATCATGTTTTTTTTGTATATATGTGGGTGTGTTATCAATTCCTCGGAGCGCGTGTATATTAACAAGACAAATATTGTGTCCATGATATGCCTTTGGACTGCACGTGCATAACAACGTTGTTTTAAAAGGAATGCCAAGAGGATAAAAATAAATTCAACGTCATTGCTGCTGGGTAGGTTTTTGTGGTTGTGCTGCACAGCTCTCCGATGTGCTTTCGGGTCGTGTCAGGTGTCAGTTGGCACGAACGCGTTTCTCTCCCCCACACGCAGAGAGGCTCCCAGGGTGGGGAGCAAAGTGTCGGGCGTTGTGACAAGCAAGAAGAATCGGAACAACCCGAAGACACGTCGGACGGAGAAAACTCGGAGCGCCTTCTTGCTCGAGTGAGGGACTGTTGGTGGTCATCCTTGTTGGCAGCTCCGAGCCAGTGACAAACAATCGACAACTCTGTGTCAGGAATCAATTCCTCCACAGGGCAGCCAATGCTGATGTTTCAGAAAGTGCTAAAGCCAAATACAGTCAGCATGTCTCCCGGCTCAAACATGCAATGGGAAGGCACTCTTATCCATAGCTGGTGCTGAATCAATGGTGGAAATGTCACATTTGCACGGCAGGTGCCAGTCTATCCATAGGCAAACTGCAGTGGTACTCGATACGATACGTCATTAAACAACAATTTACAGCCATGTCAATCTAATGATGGATGAAGTCTACCCACGACGTCTCAGTTGTGGATGTTTTTTTTTACAACCATACTTCACCACGCTGGTCAACGTGGGTTGTTGAGGGAGGCGTGGAGGACCGGTCCAGCTATCACTGGCCAAAGGTGTCAGCCGGTGGTTCATTTTACCACCGCTCCATCCCAGCACTCATCAAACAAGCACTGCTAAATGAACTCCGACTAATTCAAGCAACCTATGAGATTTTGGAAAACGTGATAATTCAGGGAAACGCCAATAAACCCACCCCGGCCGCACACTGCGACACCGAAGAAAAATCGTCAAATGTTTAAAAATGTGGCACGGCTAGGAACCTGAGTGCACGGAGAGCAGCGCTGCCCGGAGAATTCCAATGAGGTGACACGCGTGCCACGGCTGAGAATGTGCTGATGCCGCTGCCATGTCAGTCTGGCTTGCTGTCGCCCCTTGTGCACTCTGCTCATGGCAGTTGGTGTTTGCCACCTCCCTCGCAACCCCTCCACCTCACCAACATCACCCCCTGCCTCACACACTTTGCTATCGTGCTGGTATGGGGGGGGAGGTTGCACTTCTGCAGCTGAGCATCACATGGTAGACACATGCCACCCAGCAACCCGTCTTGCTATTTTGTATTTTTTCTAAACACCCCCCGCTGCCCTCCCCCCATCTCTCGATGTGCCGTGCGTGCATGTGTCAAAAGCCTCGCGTGTAAAGGTCAAATGCTGTATACGTTTTCGCTTGCACACAATTCCTCCTGAATCCAGCAGAGGTCATTCACGTAAAGTTTCTGCTCACATCCCGTGCCCGTGCGTCACTGACTCGCTGGGCTGCGGATTAACGCAGTGCGCTTGCGTGAATATCTAATCCGCGTGTTACAAGCTGCTCTAAAACGCTTCTGAATGATGGCTCTGTTGCCGCAGAGCCACGCGAAAACTTTGTTTTGAAATGCTCTCCGTGCAACTACAGTACTTCACGGAAGCAGTGTCATTCAGCTCGAAGGCGCAAAGGGTCGGTGGTTCATTCAACAGCAACTGTGAACAGTCGTGCAAATTCTATAGTTCTCTGGTGGTAGGCCAGCCTGAGAATAAGCTGACATTCGAACTTACAATCTTCTAATCTTTGGTGGAAAGCTCTCTTTCACAGCATCACCCACGGTGACACTGTCAATACATGCAGCAAATTATAGACTTTTGTCATCCAAACGTTATATTTACACGCACAGAACAGAATATTGCAATGCTAAAAGCTAAACGTGTTAACTGTGAAGTATTGTGTTTCAGAATAAAAAAAACGTAACTGTTCAAAACACAGCTGCAGGAACAAGCTACGCTTGTAAATCCACGCATTTAATCAAGTCTTGTTTTTATTTTTTATTTTTGCGTGAAGACTGCAAAAACTTTGTGAACCTGTAATCCGAAACAGCGCAACAAACACTCCTCGGATTCATCTGTAAGTCTGAAACAGCATGCAACTTTAACAGCTTGTTTTGCACGCTTGCCGTGCGCCACTATAAATGCAAATGCATCGAACGCACAGGGCTGACCCGGATTTCAACTCGCTGTGACATGAAAAGTTCCGATGGATCGAGAACGCTTTTTGTGCCATAATTTTCACGCGAGCATTCCAGACCTCCTTACTACCACCAGCACGGCCACTACAACAACAACGACGACGACACAGGAAAAACAACAACAAAGAGGAGAGAAAAAAAAATTACACCAACATTTCATGAATGATCACATTCACGGTGCCGGTGACAGATGAGACATTACATCACCTTTTCAGCATGGAAGCTACTGGCCAAACAAAACTGGGCATGGCGTGCTCGCTGTGACATTGGCAAGAGCCTTCTCCGGCACACAAACACAAACAATGCCGGTTTTTCAAGGACACCGCATGCCCATAGCACAAGCAACAGAAAACGTTTCTGTGCCGCATGAGCTGCAATTGCCAACTTCCGACTTCAATGGGTTTGTTTCCGCCAAACTCTGCGGCGAGCTCACAGGAATTCATCCAGTCCGTGGGAGTTTTTGGTTTTTTTTATATATCCTGCCCCTGCACCTCGCCAGAATTTCCAGAAGCGAGTCTTTTTTTCTGTGTGTGTGTGTTTGGTAGTTTTGGGGGAAACAAAGAAACGAAAGGAAAAAAGCTAAATGAGAAAGGGATTTGTAAAGTTGTGTTGACGGTCAGGAGTCATGCTTATTAAAATGCCAACCATATAAATTTTCATTGTTTGCACTGATCTATTTTAAAAACACAAGACGGAAAGGAAGCAATTGATAATGAGTTTAACTTTTTAAAGATAAGTTAATGGCTCAGATGTTTACATCAATGGGTACCTTTTTGCCAGTATACAGATTATGTAAAGAGATACAAGGGTTTATCATTTCTGGAAATGCCAGAAATTATTACAACCTGCTTACCATGTCTCTGAAGTAAACATCTACTTGCAATCAAAGCAGAGACAGTTTAAAGGAAACCCTGAAACTTTTGTTGAAAGGATGAGACTGATTAAAATACTGTGCATATAAATGTACAAGATAAATTATGTGTGCGCACATTTTCCAAAAGTTTAAATTCTGGTACAGCTAATTAACCTATGTTTTGCAACTCCAGAGGATCTAACAGACACTGTAATATCTGTTAGATTAAGTAAGAGGGCTTGGACAGAGCACATCGCAAAAAGAGATGATGGCCAGTGGACGAGACTGGTGACAGAATGGCAGCTAAAGGAGGGAGCGTCCGACAGGACGACCACCGTGAATATGGAGTGATGAGATCAGTTCATACGCAGCAGATAGCTGCATCGCAGGCCCACCAGGGATGGTGACAGCATGTGGATAGACAATAGCTGACCATGGTGGTGGTGATGATGATTTGCATCACATACAGCAGTCTATGGATTCCGTCACTCACTTCATAACGAAATACCTAAAACAAACCGTCTTGGTAAATTGCCACGTAACTGGCACACAAGACATCGGCACATTCCCGCCTAAAATATCAGACAATAAGAAACGTGTGAAAACCCGTGAATGAGGCCCGTACTGTAAGTGTCACCTATCACAGATGCAACGATCCGCAGAAATCCATTGAAAGTAATGGTTTTGACTGATCTTCGCTGAATTTTAAAGATGTCCAAGGGCCGCAGTATATCTCGCGAGGGATTGATTTTCAAGAGAAATGCTTCAAAAGCCTGCCTTCGGTGCAGGCTGGTACCCACGGTATCTCTTGAACTCTGTCATCAAGGAGAAGTAGGCACCGCAGGAATTGAGCACAGATTGTTTTTGTCGGTAAAAATGGTCAGGGGCAACTGAACCGTCACGTAGAAATAGCTCACTGCAGGGAAACCGTTCACGTGGGAGAACTGGGAAGGATTGTGAACACGGAGTTAAATGAAATATGCAGACTCACACTCACACCGTTGCTAATTCACATTTCAAAAGTCACCGGCATTAATGTGTTTCTGGGTCCGAGCCATCTGTGATTAAATCAGCACACCGAGTAACATGAACGTACATAAAATCACAAAAATATATAGTCATATCTAAACGGTTTTTCACTTTATTCAGTCTAGCCCACGTCTGAAAAGTAAACATGTGTTAAAGTAGCAGGTGACATGCGGCGAAGCACTGAGAGGATAAGGGAAGGATTTGCTTGTTGTTGGGCCAGAGAGAGCTAGTGAAGTTCTTCGAGAGGCAGCTCTACGCTGCACATTTTCCAACGCCGTTTCTTGAATGTGATGATGCTACTGCTGCCTGAAGGAACTGCGAAAGGGCATCTGGATTGCCCGCCAATTAAACTCCAACACCAACATGAGCATACCATTCTTGTTTGATCTAAAAAGATGCACATTTGATATCACGTATGCAGAGTGATGCCTTTTGTATTATACGCTCCTGGAAGCAGCAGGATGTTGAATAAAGGCTAAACGCAGATCACAAGCGACGCTGTCCAGGGTAAACATGCCCAGCGTTTAATTTTCTCCGCTGGGCTCCCGGCACACTGTGTGCTCAGTTCGAGCAAACTCCTTCTCCCCATGAAGAGGCGAGGAATTTATTACCTACTGTACACAGTCGGTACGGTTCATAAATCTAACTAAAAAGTAATAAATGGAAATTGCCTTATCGTCAAATTGTTATTTCATATAAAACACTGTAATAGCCTTACTGTGCCTTCATAAATGAAAGTGGTAATTTGAAACTGTTTAGGCAAACTGGAAGGGCTGGCCATTGCTCTACCCACAGGCGGAAAATTCGACTCTTTTTAAATGTCCTTTCATCAACCGCCGCTCCATTTTCATTAGGCCAACCCGCAACTGGAAATCGGCCAAATGTTCCAGACAGACAAACTTTGCGATGCTCTTCTGACAAACACAGGACTAATTGTTTTGGCCTCGCGTTCTTCACGAGCGATAATATCAGAATGTGTGAATGCAGGTTTTTTTTATTAGGTAAAGGTAGCAAGTACGAAGGTAACTATAAAATGTAATTGCTGCGAATAAAACAATATATCTCACCTAGTCCATTAATGTGTCATTTAGTCAAAAGGCCACTGTGCGTTCGAATCCCCTTCTTGTCAGAGGTGGTGGCTCGTTCTCAAAACCGCGCACACATAGGGAAGGGAAAATGTTCAGCGTGATGGTTATTATTTGCCGTGGGGCTGCGCGGTGTTAGGGATTAACATACACGTGTGGATCAATTAACACCTGGCCACTCAATACAATGTCGTGGGGTCTAATGTGTTCGTCAAAAAAGAAACTGTCCACTCGGCACCGTTTAGCTGCGCCAGGCGAAATCGCTTCGCAGTCGGTTTTTGCAACTTGTCGATTAAATAAATCACTACTGTACTGCACCTTTTACAGGATACAGGCACCAACGCGATTTGTGTAGGAATAAAACACAATAAAATGTTTTGCATTTTTCTAAAAGAGGAAAATAAATGGGGCGGCACGGTGGCGTAGTGGGTAGCGCTTCCGCCTCACAGCAAGAAGGACCCGGGTTCGAATCTCGGCTCGGGGGCCTTTCTGAATGGAGTTTGCATGTTCTCCCCGTGTCCGCGTGGGTTTTCGCCGGGCACTCCGGTTTCCTCCTACCGTCCAAAGACATGCTGCCAAGGTTAATTGGCGTACTGACTAAATTCCCCAGGCGCCCTGC
The DNA here is from genome assembly GCA_036362915.1 of Geotria australis. Taxonomy (NCBI): domain Eukaryota; kingdom Metazoa; phylum Chordata; class Hyperoartia; order Petromyzontiformes; family Geotriidae; genus Geotria; species Geotria australis. Next base: position 9,073,582 of record JAZEWU010000012.1, read on the forward strand.
GATGGACTGGCGTCCCATCCTTGGTGTTCCCCTGCCTTGCGCCCTGTGTCTGCCGGGATAGGATCCGGCTCACCGCGACCCTGTATAGGATTAAGCGGTTTCTGAAAATGGATGGATGGAAAATAAATGTAAAAGGTAGAGGTGAAGCCCTGCAATTGCTTCGTTACGCCACCACTGGCAGACATGCCTCCACTAGTGGGAGCTTTACAGAGTTCCACTAGAGGGTATTTGGCCTACTCTTTCCTTTCATACTGGCCAGTTGGGACCGAAGAGGTGGAAATCCCGACACTTGAATCCCACCGCACGTGAGCTACAATCCAATGCGGTGCACCCATTTATACTGCTGGGAGGGCAGAGGCGCGCGGACGGGATATAAGAAGTGTGACCATTGTATCAAATGTCACACCAGGAGATCGACCCTGCGACCTCCGGATTGCAAGTCCAGTGCGCTGATCATTACGCCACAACAGCGTCCAGAGCACAGCCAAATATTTGACCAATATTTTAAAATTAGGTCTTGGCATACAAATGAGGAGTTTCCAGCACTGACTCGGGGCCACCGATGGAAATGTCCCCACACTTGTTAGGGCAGGGAGGCGATCACTTTTACCTTTGACCCTAACGAGTCGGAGAAACCTTACGGAACAATGATACGGGCCCATAACACTAGATGTAACAAACAACTCAAGGCACGACGCCTCATCAGGGGAAAGCAAGCTTGAGCCGGGGACACGACAGGGAAACAAGTGATGGTTGCTCTTCATAACTGTTCTTTTGGGATAGCCGTGTTGAGCTCTCTCCCTCGCAATGTTTCGCCTTCGACGTTGGAGGCATCATCCACGTAACGCCTGAAGATGCCTCCAACGTGGGAGGCGAAACGTCACGAGGAAAGGAGGGAGAGCGCTCGACACGGCTGTCACGCAGGAACAGCTCCGAAGAGCAACCGTCATGAATCGAGCCGTGAAAACCCACATCAGTGGAGCGAAACAAGTTGCAACTAATGAAAAGACAGCAATCACACGTCGGTGCTTGCAGATGCACTGCAGTGGGACGGATTCACATTAAGGATGACGACGACGCTAATGATGATGGTAACGATGATCGTTAAAGCTGTTGGGCAGACGTGGTTGCAGACAAAAAAAGAGTATATTTGCTTTGGCTCTGGCTCGCCACCAAGTCAAGTTTGGCTGCACGGGTGGATCAGCCCCCTCTCTCAGGGACGTGGCCCGCTTTGAAATCTCATCGCATGAACATCGCACGATGCCCTACTTTAGACTTTTGCAAGCGCTGTAGCCAAGCCTTTCTCTCAGCATGGAAATGTTAGGAGGGGGTTATATAAAGTTCATTACTCATTGAAGGTTCTCAAATTATCTTGGTTTTTTTTTCCCAGGGCCGACCAACTGGAAGGTGGTTTCACGCATCTACCACTGACCGTGTAAAACGCTTGTTTTTGACCACACTAAATGCCGTTGTGTGCATCGATGGCTAGTATGGCTACCGTACAAACGATAGCACACACTAAAGATAAAACTTAATTTAACGTGGCAACAGTAGCAATTAGCTAAGTACTTGTTACATTTCATATTTTTGTCCATAATACCCCGGGGCGATGCATGACCTTCCACCAAAAACTGGGTGTTCTTTACGTTTTTGTTCCCTTTGTTTAGATGTAATTAACACCAGCTAATTAAAACCTGCTACCCATGTAGACGGCCGTTGCACTGAAGAGGTGCTAAGTTAGTGTGACAGATCCAGTTAGCGCTGAATGGACTTTGCTCTGCTTTGCTGAATGCTCAGATTCGCTATGAAGGGCATTTTTGCACGATAGGCATTTAAAATTGTTTCAGTGGCACAGCCGTTAATCCCAATGGCAGGATTGAGGCATTAAAACCCATCCTATTTCATTAGTATCATCAGGAATTTCATTTGCAGGTTTTTTTGCCGCCTAAAGAGCGGCGACTTTTGAACCGCCGAATTAACGCACAACAGCGAGGCATCTCCCCCCAAATTAAACAACACGTGCAGACTTTGGCACGCAACGCACTCGCGCACTTGCGGCAGATTCACGAAGGGGGCAGAGAAAGGGAGAAAAAAAAATCACAAATCCAATTTGCCGCAAGCCATAATCCGTTTTCGGTGTAACCTTGCCGAATTCATTACGGACGCACACCTGGGACGGACTGCGTGGCCGTTTCGCCGCGCGTCCCCCGCGCCTCGCACCTCCGCCATCGCCAGGCGGCAAATTCGCCGTCTCCACGGCCGCCCGCGTCTCCAAGCGACAGTCGCTGGGCGACGGAGAGCCCATCTGGTGCCGGGTAACGGGATGGAAATGGGCCCCGGGGGTGGTGGTGTTGGGAGGACGGCGGGCGGCCAGGGGGATGGGGAGCCACAGCTCTGCTGTGACGACGGTGAGGGGTTTGCGTGGGAGGCGATGGGAGGCGATGGGAGGCGATGGGGTGTCCGTGCGTGCGTGTGTGTGCGCGCGCGTACACATCGGCAGCGGGGATGGTTGGGTCTTCTTGATTATACTCCTGGGTGAAACACCGCTGTCGCCGATGTCTGGCTTCATTACCCTCGGTATCCCTCCTGCCTTCTGTTCCGGAATCACCCGGGTGTTTCATTATTTATATGCCTATATATCTGAACAATCTATTGAGCCGTGCTAGTCCTATGGGATGGATCCGACTTTGCCTTAGAAACGTGGAATTTCCACCACTGGCTCAGCACCGCCACCGAAGGCCAAGCGCCTTTCCCGATGGTCGTTAAAGCGAAGACTCGGACTCGTATTCAGCCGATTTCTTCCGATGCACCCCGGGGCCCAGCTGCATGCGCTGCGCGTCACCACGAAGGGCGTTCTTGTGCGAGGGTTCCCGGCCCCGGTGGCCCCCATCGGTACGCCGAGCCGCACGCGAGTCTCTGCACCGTCAACGGGAACCTTGAGCCGCAGAAGCAACACCGGCTTGCGCGCGGCACACAAGCACGCGTATGCAGAGCATCGCAATGAGCACAACACTGCGGCGCAAACGCCCACTACGTTTATATAACCGAATACATGAATATTGTCAATAAATTACACGTTGATATATGTACGCTGCGTACGTCTCCTGAACGTAAACCCTCCACCCCCCCCCAGTGCACAAAGAGCCAAGTCGTTCCTGCCGCTCCCCAGCAATGAGAATGTGTTCGTTTGTGTTTATTTATTAGGGTTAAAACAATCACAGCCCACTGCTGGATGACGGCATCCCCACACTGTGATGGGTTGAAGGGGTTTATCTTGACCATACTTCACCAGACTGGTCAGTGCGGGTTTAAAGGTGTCCAACGTATAGGCGAGGGCATACAAGTACAGCGCGACAACGGATTTAGATGTCTTTATGCGCTGCCCTCTGCTGTCCACAACGTAGCCTACAATACACGTTTGACGTTCATCCAAATACTAGCCAGGCTCAAACCAACTTAGTTTCCGAGATTCTGACAATACTGAGGAAAATTCGAGTCAATTTAGTCACAGGCTATGCTTAAAACTTATGCACAATTTACTAAACCGTAGATGACCGACCGCGCGAACGAATAGCGAACAATTTACCTGATAACAATACATTATTAAAAACAATCTAAAGAGTAGACTGTGCACGACGTTAGCCGTGGTGATCACACGGAAATTGATTTCACCATAACAACAGCGCAATGTTAAGTAGGGCTCTCGCTAGGCCTGCAAGGTTAATTAAGCAAATGTTTGTAAAGTGTGCTTATTATATAAGCAGCCATATTTATAGGAGGATTACCGCACCATATCTGACATTCTGCTAACTATGGGGCATCGAGCGGCGAATCAGCTGGCGTCACTCATGGTTATACGGAGACCATGCAGAAATGTCATCGTAGCTTTCTGCAATCCAAACATTCGGACAATAGAAAGCAGGGCAGCTGGACTGAAACGTAAAGCACACGGGCTAGATCCTGGGCTGGACTCAACAACCCACAAAGCAGGCAATGTCTACGAGAGGAATGACAAAAGTCTCCAAGCTGTCAGATCGCAGCGATGTTACAGTCTCTGACCTCCCGAGCTAAACCAGTGGACTCGTGAGTCTAAGCAGGTGATCACCAAACCACGGTGACAGGTCTCATTATGAGATTTAGTTATTTTCATAAATGTGCTATTTCTGCGTTTTCTGCTAGCAGGCTGTGGTTAACGCCCTTACCGCAGAGGCAGTAGCTGGGGTTTTTTGCGGTTCGACAGTACCTTGTGTCCAGTGATGACGTGTGTGGCGTGACTCTTTTTAAGTTTGTGGTACGCTTTAATGTGGGCATTAACAAGATTGTTAAAATACTGTGCTTTACACGCTGCATGATGCTTTCGTGGTGGCTTGGTTAGTGCACTGGAGGTCGCCAGTTTGATCGCCCGGCATGGCAGTTGAAATAAAGGATGCGTTTCTTAAAGTTCTGTTGCCAACAATTATCCACCCAACAGTAACAATTGGCCCGACATGGTGGGATCAGGTGTGCGTACTCCAACCTCTCATGGAGTCCTCTGGACAGCATCCAATTGTAGGCTGCTGACTGCTATATGATGTTTATGTCAATGAAGATCCCCAAATAGGAAAATGAACTGCAAATGAGTTATAAAAATATAATAGGACTACATTTGACAGCTTGTGTGATTAATGTTCTAAGATACATGAATTGTTCACAAACACAAGACACCATCATTAAACATTGTCTCGTCTTTTTTTCTATTTCTTTTCCCAGCACGCTATCAGCACGAGACAAAGAATCCATGAGGACATCTCCAGAGCAGTGTGACCTTGTATATCTGAGCGGGGGATTTTCACAGAACTTCTGATAAACCCTTCAAAAATCGCATTTTTATCTTCAACAATAGGGGCACATTTTACCACACACCGCTGTAAGATTGGCATTTTCAGCATGACAGCGATACAGATATTTTAATTGTCTGGCTTGGAATGTGCAAAATTACATGGATAAATAAATTGGCCTCTGGCCAAGCCAGCTATCTCTCTTTATCATCATCAGCCATGATCCATCTACTGCTGGGTAAATGTCTCCCTAAGCCCTTTCTATCTTTTCTGATCCTGCACTATAACAATCTATCGAGTGCCCGCACCCAAACGCATTTTATCACTTCACCTCTGCAATGGGGGTCAAGGTAGAAGCGTTCACGTCGCGATCCCTGTCAGGTAATACTTGGTATTGCCTGCGAATTCTACCAAACACTTCCAAGCCGAGGAGCTGAAAGACAAACGATGTCCAGAAGCTGACCATCGTGCTTCGAAGAATCGCAAAGAAGAAGACCTCTGCAATGGACATCCTCTCAGGTGTTCTCCCTCATTTGGCTGCCATTCCATCATTAGTCTCAGCCAAGAGTCCTCCTCCCTCCTAGCAACGTGTCCTGCCCAACCCCACAATGCAGTTCAATACGATCTGTACAGTTTATACGATGCTAGAGACACTGGCGCATATTAACAGCCCGACTAGATGCCATGTGCTCATCCTCCTGTGATCCAGGGACCCAATCTGAGATAGGATCCCCATTACAAACGTCTCAACTACCAATTGCCTCCAGTTGCACAACTGTCCTTACTTGACGCTTTGCATGATTTCGTGTTACTTTTCTGATTTTCCGTTTTGTCGTCGTACCTCTTGCTGCTACAAACGAGCGGCGCTATCTTCTTTGCGATTCTTCGAAGCACGATGGTTAGCTTCTGGACCTCGTTGTCTTTCAGCTCGGCTTCGAAGTGTTTGGTAGAATTCGCGACGTGAACACTTCTACCTTGGCGCTATAAAGGCATGACACGTCACTGCCTTGAGCCGGCACACACAGCGCTGGCGATTGCTCTCGTTGCCAGGTCGTAATTTGTCACCATCGAGGGTTGTCCGTGCTCTCGGTTTTGACCACTTTGCGGTAAAATATACCAATCTCCTTCCCCGCACATCCAATCTTCTCATCCCGGCTTCTCGAGGGAGCCCTTATAAGCACATCCAATTAACAAGGATCACTCACGGAACAAGGGACTTGAAGATCCTGATGTTTTTATATCTGCCTGTCACTGAGGCCACATGGCTCGCAGATTTGTGCCCTTTCGCGGAGAGGCCCGAACTGTCATGATTGATGAATTCATATTAAGAATATCGGGTCAATACATTACTGAAATCAGACGACGGCTTTAACCCTGCTTGTGCATGCATATCCATCTTGTTTACTAAACAGTATCGATCTCTTGGACGTAAAATTCAGTTCATGGGCATTACAAAGGGGGCTTGGATCATTTCTTTTTTTTCTGTCGATTTAAAATATGTTGTTATTGCTGAAACAGCATTTCAGCGTCACGTATGGAGAACATGGGGTGATAAAATGTCTATGCTTTGATTAGCAAAATGACAACACACATTTGTATTGTTTACCAGTAAATATTTTGCGTACAACAGCGCTGATAAAAAATATCCTTCGGGATTTGTATAAAGTTCAGAAGTCACTGTTGGAAAAGTAGTTGCATTTCAAAAAACAGCATTGGGTGTTTAGTCAAAATAATAAACACCAAAAAAGTGCCATTTTTTTCTAGCACAAATAAAAACCAATTGCAACCTTCCTCTTTAACGATAACCAAAACATACAGAACAGGCCAGAGTTTCAGGAATTAGCTCCAAAGGCCAAGGCCTGAAATATTACCCCATTATACGCCTTTTGGCTCAAAGGTAGCGGTTATTACGAAGACAATGAATGTTTTTCTTTACTTGTACTGCCAACAGAATCCCTTCCATGTTATACCTCTTTCGATCTCTAACGTCTCTGCAAATAGTGGGATACTCCACTCTACAATCTACATGTATGCACACCAGGCATGCAGTGCACGCGATCGTGTATGCATACAAAGGTCGTATTTTTTTCTGAAAAAGACTTTAAAAAGAAACCATCGCTCATTGCAGCCTCCGCTGAATGTAACCCATCATTGGTCCCGTCAAACAATTTTGGGGGGGGCACAGCAGCAGCCCCGCTATTAGGGTCATTAGTCGTAATTGACGCTTGGCACCTGATAAATGTTTGCGGCGTTAGCGGCGGCGGGCACGTGAGCGACGCGCTGGGGACACACGTCCAAGTCGGGAGGGCCCTCGTCGGGCTGCGACAATTTGTTCATTCAGCACGGCACATGGGCTGGAGGCGATGTCCGAGTGCAATTAGGTGGGGGGGTTTGTGCGCAGCGGCGGCTGCGGGGATGGGTTTTGTCAGCTCACAAAGGAGTGCTACTCACGACGACGACAACTGCTCTGTTGTGTGAGCAAATACTGGCTCGGAAAAGTGAAGAAAAAAAACATTCTTGTTACGAGAAATTAACTCAGTCCTGTTCTTTTTTTTTGGGGGGTGTTCCGTACAAGAACTGTTGCGGTGTCTGGACGCAAGGCACTAATTTATCAACATCGTTCAAAATTAATTTCAAAAAGCCCTCCCGCGAGCAGCAACACGTACGGAAAACGGTTTGCAGCTTACAGCTGTGAGAAATTAGGACACGCTCTCAGTTATGTGTGAAGGCGATTTCTTGAATATGCCAGCTTAATTATCAAGTAATCTGATGTTGCATAGGCACGGCTTGATCGTATACTGTAATGTATCAAATGTACTGGCATTATAATTCTACATTTAAAATTATTACCATGAAAAATGACGGATCCCTACACATTCTCTTGTCAAAATTGAAGACCTAACATGTGCGTATCCAGATAGTACATTTGTATACGCGTGCACATGTGGATGAACTCTGTTGTAGTTGAGAAGTCAATTCAACAATCTAACAATTGTAACATATGGAGTCATTAATTTAGCACCTGCGTGCGACTGTACAAAAAATGCGTCTAACAAACTTACACCCAAGAGAGCAGCTGATTAAATGTCAAACGTTTTCACTTTACATTGCTGAATGTACAAATATTCTCAGCCACCAACCATACAGGCCTTATCAATATGCTTCCGGTGTAAATGGTATCGTTTCCCTAAACTGCTTTCCCAATAGCTGACATTGACTATTTATTCAAGTACATTGAATACTCATCAATTTAAATGATAAAATGGAATACGAAGCTGTTCTTTTGAGATAGCCGCGACGTGTCGCCTCCCACGTTGGAAGCACCTTAACGTGGGAGGCGAAATGTTGGGAAGGAAATAAGGAGAGCGCTCGACGCGGCTATCATGAAAGAACAGCTTGAAGAGCAACCATCATGAATCGAGCCGTGAAAACCTACATCATTAAAATGGAAACAATATCCGTGCGCAAACAAACATGCATTTCCTGCTGACTGAGAATACACATGTGCATAAAGTGCAGCTATAAAGTGCAGCTACAATGTAAAAGCCGTTGCTATTTGGGTTATTCCACGTTTATTAATGTTGCACTTTTCAAACGATTAAGCTTTACGATCCGACGTATATATATGCGCTTGTGTCATCAGCAGCTGGATACGCATGCTTCATTTGAAAGTCCAACATTTGCGGAGTGCTACCATTGCAGAAATTGTTGTCTAATCCATAATCCTGGTTTTTTATAACAAACTGTGATGTTGTTTGAGTGTTGGAGAGACTCAGAGTGCAATGTTTAAAAAATTACATGATCTATATGTTTTATGCATAGGCTTTCACGAACAATATTACGATTCATAATTGCATTTTTGGGTTAGGTCACATAACGACATTTTTTTACACGACCTAACCCAAATACCCAATTATGAACAATAACATTATAATGAAAATTTCCTCCGCTAAACACAAATTAGGGGTTCCCCTATAAATCATCAGTCGTTCAAAAGCAGACCTTTATACATTCACAACGTTGATGCAAATTCTTGAGATCATATGTAGATCATATGTAGGGAATACAGAGAATTCCCTGGCTTACTTGAGGATACTTTTTCATGGTTTCTCCATAAGAGACAGTTTTCTGAAATCCATTTTAACAAGATCTTCCCATCTACACCACGGCCTTGGCTATTTTATTTTTCCCCAATGGTTTGCCGATTACTGTGACCTTGGGGAGCCTCCTATCTGTCGTTCCGGGAGACATGACCAACTCAATAAAGTCATTCTCTCTAAATTCTTAGAGTAAGTGGTGTCTGCTCTGATCCATCACATAGCTCATCATCTGATGCATGCTCTCGCTATCTGACTTTATAAATCCAATGAATGCAAAACATCTGAAAGACATGTACAATAGCTTTTACATGCATTTCGTCTTCAAACTTAATGTCTAGCTCTCTTCCCCATATCCAATTATCGGCACATCTAAAGAATTAAAGATTCTTAACTTGGCACTGATTTTCTAACCATCGCTTCCAGACATTGCACAGTCGATTGAACACCACTGGCTCTTTTTTTCCTGTGCGCAGATTTGGCTGAGATTTTACTCATAAACCGCTTTAACATCGCAGCTTTGATTAAGAGCACGTCGTGCCCACCACTATCCTTCTGACATTGACATTTACACAGAACCAGCCAAACATTCCCCATCCAACAATCATAACTTCAGCTTGCTCCTCAAGGACTCTGAAGTCGGTGGTGCTGTCAATAGATGGGCGTGCAATATCTGACGTGACTTTTTATTGCAATGAAAAGGACTCTGAAATTGAGGCTGTATTGTCTGGAGAGACAAGATCATTCAGCTCACCAATGGAGCAATGCTGATTGTCTGGCTACCTCTGCGAGTCTATTGCTTGTCCGAAATAAAGAAAGAAAGAAAAAAAACACTTGACTGTTTGAAACCTCAAAACGCTGTGAGAGTTCTCCATTGAGGTTGACATTGCATTCGGTTTAATTTACGTTCCTCGAATCACTGACACAGTCTGTACTCGAACAACAAAAAGGCTTTATCTGGTAACGTCTGAGCATGCGACAGTATGGGTTGGATATGATTCAAGGTTAAGGAGGAATTTATTGCAATAAGGCGATTTACAAAATTGTACTTGATGACAACATTTTACAGTTGCCCCCGGCACGGTTCACGCACCCCAGCCCGTTCGCCTGACTCAACAGGACGGGCCCTTGTTCAAGTTCTGAACGTTACAAGACACGCGTGAAGCTCTGACAATCCCTCGCCTCCCTCCCTCGCTCGCTCGCTCGTCATTCATCTGTCGCTGAATTGAGAAGCGAGAGAAGGACCTCTGGCAAACCAAAGTGGCAGGGCCCCTTGACTTGGAACGGCCAGTCATCTCCATATTCAATCGGGTTCATCTTGAGACCAAGATGTTTTCCCAGGAGCTGGAATTTCTTTTCAACATCGCTCCACAATGAATCCCTTCACATTACGAAGGATACAGTGGCTCCCAAGGGGGGCCATCCAATGCTGCTCAGTGCTGCAAGTGCAAGGAAACTCTCGCCACCAGGAATTGAGCAGCTTTCTGACAAATAGAAAACCAAACCACATAAAACCTGGTATGGAAGAATTCATGGATTGATTTGAAATCGATTTTTAGATTCGTGATGTGTGAGTCACATCGTGCACGTAAGATTTGATTATTTATCACTCGTGATTCAGGATTTGCAGCAGTGGCACGGTGGCATGCGTAATGCTCTATGAACCCAACCACCTGAGTTCAGTTCCTGCCCCGGGCCAGCATCAGTTACGAGTGATATCTTATGCGTAGGCTTTCACGAACAATAATCGGTCATGGGCCACCCCCCTTTAAATGACCAGCGTGGTGAAGTATGGATAAGCTATCCCCATGACTGACATAATGCTGAGAGGACTTCGTCCAGCAGTGGATTGACAAAGGGCTGTGATTTAGTCGATTTATTTTATTCGGAATATTATACGCAAATCCTACCAATAAACACCCATTAACAAGCAGCATTGCCTTTGCATTCGAGTTACCGGTATTTCTCAGTCCCGGCTGTTCTTCTCTTTACGTTGATCTTTGTGTTCCCGTTTTATTTGTGCTCACAGTTAACTCGCGATATCGAGTCACTATGTGCACACGCTTGTTCATGGTAATGCTGGGCACTAATTAGGACCTTAATTTGACTTATTATAGAGTCAGGGTGGTGCAAATTAAGAAGGTGTCCAATATTAAATACAATGCTGACAGATATGATTAGGGGGTCTCTGTTCACTTAAGAGTTAATTTAAGAGTTCAAAGTAAACAAAATAACAACGTTCAAACATTGCCTCGTATGGAGGCATAATCAGTACGCTAGAATATATGGGTCAACTTTGGTTTATAAAGCAGATACATGTGAGGCTCTGGACATTGGCCTCACAGTTCAATTACTTAAAAGCGATGTGATTATGTGTATGGGGCTCAGTAAGCAGATTTGGTGCTAGCATTACTTAAAACGTCGATTAAAAGCCACACTCTTTCTAATGTGTTGTTGCTTGAGTACGGCACACAAACTTGAACGCATAAAGATGCCTTACTTACACAGCTGAGTTGATTGGGGTATCGTGTTTTACAGCATAATTAAATGGAAGAGCAATTAGACTCGGTTGTTGTTTTACAAATTTAGTTTTTCTGCCTCTTAGCGCGATGCAAACTTAATGAATCACAGGGGCACAAATGCCTCGTATGGAGGTGCAATCTGTATCGGTTGTAATCACACTGCCAAGTAGATTTACAGTAAACGCGTTGCTTTGTTTATTTAGAATTATTTTTAACCTACTCTTAACACCTCCAATTATTACTTTCGCGTCTAGAGTAGCCTAGCTTGGTGGATTTTAAACGCACATCTATATGCTAATGCAGCACTCGGCTACACCAGCATTTCCAATTCACCGATGCGGCGACCGTAAAACTTAAAGTTTCCCTTCTGTTAACACAAGCGAAACAAAGGCGCGTAAATAAGACCGATAAAAGGGAACATAAATGTCAAAAAACATTAAACACCTGCTGAAGAATGTGTTTAAAGTTCGCGGAGTTTGTGTGGGACGGTGCCGCTCACGGGCTCGAGTTGCTGAGTGGCCAACGCAACGAAGGTGCGCCGTCTCCGCTTGCCTTCCGCACTCGACAGTTCACCTTGTGCAAGGGTTACAGTTTGGCCTTCACTGGCCACAAAGATTGTAATCAAACCTGCCTCGAAAGGAAGCGCACGCAGGGCTCCTCTTTGTATCCTGAATGAGGCCCGTGTCATTTTAAGCACTTATACTTCAGCAAAGAGCAACATCAGAATGTTTATCTTGATATGTCAGTGGCAAATAGGTTCTCACAAGTGTTATTTTGCCACGGACTGTGTATGTTATCAAACATGAGGGAGCAAGCAATCTCAAGTACCGTGAATAACCGCAGCATGCCTCAGCCTGGACAGAAAAATAAGTAACGCGATGTGTTCGAATAAATATCGGCTGCTGTGAGGCATCAAAACAAAATGTATTCTCCGGGTCACACTCGGGTCAGAGAAAAAAGCGTGGTGCACTATCAAAGAAAGGGTTAGCTGCGAAGAACTTTAAGTGTGGTATAAGTTACATTCGAAAACAAGCGAAACCCACGCACAACAGGGGGAGACCACACATAAAGACACCCACACATAAATGAAATGACTTTAAAGATCTAAACGTTGATTTCAGAAGCTTACTTTGTGTACTGCCGCCTACTGGCTACCGCTGAACAACAAAGCGGTCCATCTTTAACCAAATATTTCACGCATTACGATGGAGACAAAATTGACATGGCATGGATTCTACTTGACACTTATCCTGTGTCTAAGCTGAAGAATTAGCGAAGGCCGTGAGGTCAGTAGCTGAATAAGCACTTGAGAGATCACTTTTTAAAGAAAGTCCTGGGCTACTTATTAATACATCGGCGGGTTGATTATTACATCCGTCCGGCTGATGATAATTTTCACATTTAGAAGAAACGTACCGAATCCATGATCCAATTACGATGAAACATAACCGGAAAACTTATCAGCATCAATTCCCAGTTCTGCATAGCTTTTGGGAAACACTGCCTATGATATATTTTCACAAGAGACGTGTTATTTATTATGCAGCATGCCAGCTATATTAATGGACGTGATTTAGGACACGTGTGTGTAGGCGTATTGCTCACGTGACTAACGTGTGAGGCCGGTTGCATGCACGCCCGCTCCCAGTACAGTGGACTCCAAACACAAATAGAGGCTGTGGCTCAATAGACTGGCTTGCCAGCTTGTTAACCTTTGAACTCGGATGCATGGGAATATTCAAATGAAATTACTTGAACGAAGTGCTTAACTTGTTAATTCAAACACAAACCTCACACACACAAAATGGCCGTAATGTATGGGTAAAAGCAATCGTAAATAGTAATTGTTGAATTACATGCCGGTGATACTTTAAATAGGGACTGAAATGTCACTGAAAGTCCATTTGCACTTGACGAGCGCACGCAGGCACTTTCAATGCTAGAAAGTTGTTGCGATGTGCCCCTTGTTATCCAGCCTTCGCCAAGCACAGCTATAATCACGAACCAGCCAATCTGTTTATTTTTACGATGAAACTTCTGATGGCAGCTGCGGCCTTTATCTCTCCTGTGCTTCTGCCGACTCCTCCAGCAAGTAGAACGTTAAAACCTTTAAAAATAAACACGGCATGCGCCACTACGGTGCCGTGCATCGAAGCACCATATTTGGCGCTGAGAACTTTAAATGGAAGCTGGATGTGAAGTGTTGCTGGATTCCTTTACAAAGGCTTCCTATGAGCAAACGATTGTGTTTTGAACCAACGGATGTTTATCTTTGAGAGGTTCGCTTTTTTTCTTACAAAATACCAGCACAATATAAGCCACACTTAGCCAAAATGGCATTGATAGCATAGCACGCTGATAGCCACAACACTGCGATTTTAAGCAGGGGTGAAATTGAGGTGGAACTTGGATGAATGACATTTCCCTTCATGTTCTTTTTGTTTCCCAGGGGTGAATTCCACTCCCCTATTTTCTCAAGCCGATGAATCTGCTCCTGGCCCAGTGTCCACACACGGCGTATAATATTGGTAAAATAAATAACGCGAGTTCAACAGGAATGAGAGTCTGCACTGCAGACGACGCTAAAACAATGAGGCAGAGGAGCGACACTGGGGATGTGGGGCCATGCAAATCCATATTCCAGCAATGTACAATTTTTAATTCCATTCAGATTAAAGTTGGACCAGAAGAAGAATGATTCTCAGCTTGCAATAAGAGAATTAGTGCCAAAAGCAAGCTTCTCTTTCAAGGAAAATTAATGTATGTGCCGGTTAATCAAAAAGTTTTGCCAATGTCGCACAGAAAGTACAGTACCCACAGTCCTATATATTTCAATACAGCAACCTCCTACATTAATATGCGTAATCTATTAGTACATCGAGATTAATGGCTGTCGGGAATTCACGTGTGAGAAATATTTAAATATCGAGCGGCTGTATTTGTAAGCGAGTAAAACTTTTACATTCCCTCATTCTCAATGCATTCTACATGCCAGTTATATACCCATATTCCGAATATGTCACAGAAAGCAAATCAGCCGCTGATTTACGCGACAGGACTCGGGAAAAAACGAACGCGAGCTCCTTAACAGTTTGTGTACATTTCTGTCGCCATGAAAATATCCCATCTCATCTCCCGCCGGCCGGTCGCGGCGTGATCAAGGCCCATCCGAAGACACGGCGACCTTTCACCTCCTTCATTTCACCGTGTCACTCTCCGCCAATTTGCGTTAGGCCTGTAGTGAGCCCAGTAACGTGTCCGGTTTCAATCTGTTTAATGTAGAAACAGGCAGCAGATCATGCGGTGACACGGCTGGCGGGCGCGCGCGTACGTGCGTGCTCGAGCGTGCGTGTCCGTCTTTATGTTGTGAACGAAATCTCTAGGAAACGAGAACAAATGCACGTTGTCCTGCCTTAGTTTGCGAACCGGATAGCCTCCTAGATTGTGCGCATCATTAACGTGTCGGTATAAACGTCGCGACCGACTAATTGGCCGCGGACTGGCAGCGATCAGACTGCTCTCACAGTAGTAGAGTGGTTTCGATTCTCATTCGGCCCGGTTAAGACCAGAAGCTTTGCACATCTCGCATGAATAAAATACGACTGGCCTGTCCGCGAGCCTTACGGACGGTGCCCTAGCGCGTGCAGGTTATCTGATTTAGCATCTCAATGTGCATCCACAGGTTCCCACCGGGAGACGGTTTTGAAATGGAAAGAAGCTACTCAGTGGGACACTGTTAGGAAAGCGGTCTCCCCACCTTCCAACTAAACGAAACAAATTCCACGCGTTTGTAGTATAGTGCATAGGTTTAACGCGAAGCACCTCTATTCAAACAGTGAACGGCATATATGCGTGTGTGCACGTGTGTCTATGTGATATAGCACTCTTATACAGTGGTCACACAAATAGCTGGCGTGTATCAATGTCAATATTTTTTCTGGCCCTTTCAAGCACCGAGCGGTGCTTCTCTCCGCTGGTGCTCAAGAGTCAATGTTAAGGATCCCATATTCCTGTGGTGAGGACCATTCTTTTGGTGCTCCCTAGGTAATACTTTTTTTTAGTAATGCCAATGGATCATGGGCTAAGTTGACACTGCGCTACATTTTAAAATAC
Organism: Geotria australis; assembly: GCA_036362915.1. NCBI lineage: Eukaryota > Metazoa > Chordata > Hyperoartia > Petromyzontiformes > Geotriidae > Geotria > Geotria australis. The sequence continues at coordinate 9,089,131 of JAZEWU010000012.1, forward strand.
GGCCCCATAAAGATCATGAACATGCCCCTCTACTGATCGAGCTGTATTTTCTCTCTTCATTTGGAATTACATTGAGCGTATTGCAAACAATTAAATAATCAGACAACTGTCGCTTTCACATTTCTGTCCTTCCACAGTAAAATAAAAGTATCTCATCAGCCACACAGCCAGCTGTAAGTGCATAAATACAACAGCATTTGTTCAACACTAACGAACTGATAAAGTATAAAATACAACGTTTTTACCCTTACCGGCAATAAGAACACAGTGTTAAGATGTTTAAACACCAAGTGAACACCTTTTTACAAAGGCTCCAACGTGCAGGTAGCCACACATACTTGTGGCATAACCATGCAAAATTAATGAGTCGCAATGCATTCTTGTTCAAGCTTATTGGCCAACACACAACGGCTAACGAACTGGACCGATTATGATATTACAGTCTCTCCTGGACTTACGACATATGCGACTAACGACCACCCGGACTTACCACGGCCGTCCCAATAACCATATTAAATTATTTTCGAGTCCCGACGGTTGGTCTTAAAGTCTAACGACGACCGCTCCATGATTGTGTTTTGTTTACAAACCGTTATAACGGTATTTTCGACTTACGACCAAATCGACTTACGGCGGGGGCATCGAAACGTAACACCGACGTAAGTCGAGGACAGACTGTATTGTAAATGCCTTTTCTCTGTGTGTCTATGTACAAGGTTTCAGCACGACAAAAAAGACAAATGCAGTTTGAATGGAAACAGTGCGACTGTGAGACTGTTACCTGCGAAGGAAATTAGTTGGCTCACTGTAGACTTATGAGGATTAAAACTTTTTGTATGCAAATATATGTAAATAACTAACTTTTAAGATTACAACAAAGCTCCTCAGTCATTTCAATTTTAAAAGTCAAATAGTAGATTAGCATGTTTAACTACTCGCTTGATTTCCACTAGAACTGATTAACTGATTTGGGAAGACGCCTTGTGAGAACATCCATATCTGTCCAACCCAGCAGTAATTGCCAACCACAATAGGTTGATTGGTAGATTGTGTGGGAACTCTAGGCTCTTCAAATGTCTTTAACCTTTGTGGAAGAGAAGGCCAAATACACCTGGAGGGGCTCTCTAGAGCGCCCCCTAGTGGAGGCCCTTCTGCCAACAGTGGCATGAGCAAACAATTGCAGGGCTGCACCTTTAACATTCCCTTGCTACTCCTGTACATATATTTTTTCCCTGATGCTTTTCGACTTAAAACAAAATCTGTCATTCTCCTGAAGGCAGTGATGATTAAAAAAATCTAATATCTGCACCTTTCCTCACCTTTAATTCCTAAGCCGGAATAAAATGCAGTGCAGTGCCCAGCCACGATTAACATTCAAATGTCACGTTGGGAAATCCGGCCTGCCTGCCCGCATAATGAACGATGGCAAGAGTGAAATCGGTTCATGTTTTTGCCTGCGTTGACCTCTCCGAGTGTTTACATTTTCATTATGTCGCCGTTTGTACCTTTCAGAAAACCGGGCGGAAGCGATTTTTTTTTTAAGAGGGGGGGGAAAGAGGCCTCCTTCGCATGCAGCACACAGCCTCAGCACCACAGCTCATTACACAGGGCCAGCACCCAGGGCATTGGCGATTAAGCCAGCAGAGCAAGCGAGAGATATGGGAATCCTGCCTTTATTTCAGCTGCACCCCACAAAAGACCACAACAGTGAGCGTTCATAATTGCTTTGAGATGTCAATCTCCGTGCACTCCGTTGTGCACTGTTTTGCTTGACGCTGCTTTACGGGTGACGTTATTCATGAGGCCTCGTGGTGTTCATCACGGATGGCTCGTGCCCGTTATATCGGGTCAGCAGCTACCATTTAATAGGCCGCACTCCGCTGATGAGACTCGGTTAAGTGAAAAGTGTTCCAGAGTTTGCTTCTATTTAAACGAACGCTACTTGTAAAGACTGACCCAGAAGGCCTACTGGGTGATTAAATGCATGTTATTACATTTTCGCGATTCCCTATACTCTGTTGCATGTGTGTGAAATACGTCTTAAGAACAAAAATGTCCAGTCCTTTGTTAATACACTGCTTGATGTAGGTTATGTGACCACAAGTCGTCATTCTGGTCAGTGTGTGTTGGAGAAGGTGAGGTGCCCAGGGCCAGTTCAGATATCGCTCTCCACTGATGTTTGCCGTGGGCATGAGTTGGACTCAAGTCATCGAATTCATAGCGTGCCATGATAATGTGATAATGGTGCCCAGATTTAACTACAAACTCGTAATTATATATCTAAAAAAAAAGTATATTGGCAAAAATCTTTAAAAGTGGCTACTTTTAGTTGCTCTACAACTCAAGGTTGTGTAGATAGTGACAATGCCCACAACAGAACGATCCCGAATTCAAATTATGGCCAAGGTTGTGACTCAGCTGCATTATCATAATCTTAATTTGGTGGGTTAAAATGAGCAGCACACAGTGAGCGAGCACCGGTTTATGGGAAGCCGACAGCTGTTGCCCCAGAGCGAACTTGACTCCAACGACAAGAATGAGAAGCTCTCCCAGCACGCGCCGTCGTGTCGCGGCAGCACGCATGTTGCTCAACTCAACGTCCGATGTTTCGCTCCACGTGCTGGCAGCTTCTTCAGGAACTGAACGGAGTGTTGCTAGTTCTCGGTTCTATACGGCACCACCGTGAAAACCCACGCAGCAGGAGAAGCGCATGAAATTTACAGCAGTGGAGCATGGCCACCGGAGCAGCTAAACACTGCTCAATGCTCATTAGAGCATTGGGACACTACATTTTCAAGTAATTGTTTAAACTGGAATTATATATATAGAATATATATTTTAAAATATGATCGATATTGCCTGCCAGCAATTCTGCCCTGAGGGATAGCTCACAGCTTTCAATTTGGAAAATAATGAAAATAATAGTAATATTTTATTTAGCCAGCAGAGCCTCAGAAAATCTCAATAGATTTTCAGGACGGTGCTGGACATATTGACTGTTAGGAGACGCGGGTTTGGGGCAGGACACGTCGCGCGAAAGGAGGATGGCTGATGGATGAGACCAAAGATGAAGTGGCAGCCAGAGGAGGACATATGTCCGGGATGACAACCGCTGCGGAGATGGAGCGATGCAATCAGCTCGTGTGCAGAAGCGAAAGCGATTGTTGCATCACGAGACCTCGAAGGGTGGCAACGACTTGTCGAGATCTCCATCCAGCGGTGGAGAGGTCATAGCTGATCGTGATTAGGAATGCGTTCCGATGTTTGGCCAATTCTAATTGTTACAAGCTTATTGTCTTTGAGAGAAAACGTAAATGTCAATAGACAAATCGTGTACAAAATTGGGAAAAGAGCCGCTCAAATATTTACAGACAAGGTCACAAACCCACTTACTGTGCTGCCATCTCCTGCCTATCTTGCAAACCCAGCAAAGATGTGAGTTTCACAGCAGAATGACAATATATGCACGATCCATCAACCATGGCTCCACATGCTGGATTGAAAGCACGCACCACGATGAGAGATATAGTAAGCATGCCTTATCCTAACATTTCTTTAGCATTATTAAGCCATGCATCGGTTTATTCTTGCAATTTTATATCAAGGGACATTTGAATAACGATGAATTTGTACATTTGAGACTAATGAAGACCTCCACACGCAGTGGCAATCGTGGCGTTTTTGTTTAAACATGTACCACCACGCTGGGCCGTGTGCATTTGTGAAGGAAGCGCCAATGACTGGTGCACATTTCACAAGTTACTGCTGCTTGCCGTGGCTGGGAATCTAACTCAGCTCGCAAAGTGCATACAGCAGCGTGTAAACCACTGTGCCACTACTCCACCGATGGGTCTTTTAACAATCACAAAAATTAGTTACCAGAGTTTCTGTGTCTTATGAAGTATCAGCAGTTCATGACCCGGTCGTGGGTTTGAATCAGCGATCCTTGAGGCGAGGCGGGATGACCTCTGATCGTCAAGGACTCTCTCAGCCAGCCTTGACTATCACTGTGTTTTGCATTTCCTATTTAACTCCGTATACAAAAAGTATTAATATGGCTTATTATTACATTAGTACACAAAGGAGCTTCAATTTTAATGAAAGCGATACGTCAATTTTTTTTTGATGTTCCATTGATTTAGCGGCTCGTTCTCACGCCGTTTAAATCAAACTGTGCTTGACAACCGGAATTGCAAGACGAGACACGCGTAGCAAATCAACACGTTTTGATCGGCGGCTAAAAAGTAGCGTGGCAATCCTGAGCACGGCTCTCGTTATTAATTCAACTGAGGAGATTTACCTCCCCGGGAGTTTTAAACACGTGAGAGGCTGTGTCACCGCGTCGGATTAGTGTCAGCGGCCTGCCCTTGAGGTGCGTCCGCGGCCTCAACGGTGACGTGTCTGTGTCGGGCCACGCGTCCTGGAGACCGATGGATTTGCCAGGTCGGCCTCTCTCGTGCGGTTGGATGCGGCCGGCGTGTGTCACGTGGTTTTCTTCCGGCGGGGCGGCACCGCGGACAGTGCATCCCGCCCGCCGCCGCAACGTACGCGGCGGAAACGCGGGCACCGACAACGGATAGGGATCAAATACCGAAAACCGCGAAAGGAAGTGTGGCCAGGTACACGTGATTGGCATTACACCGCGGGACGGAAGAACACGACGATTAGAGAACGTACGCGAGTTAGAGAGATCGTACCGAATTTCATCCATTAATGGAGTAGATCATAATAATGATGAAGGCATGCACAGGTGCTCGCTTGGAATCGACTTATTTTCATGAATATGGGAAGACGCACAAAAAACAACATAGGAGGATTGCTGACGTTTGTGAGCACGAGCAGGTGTCAAAGGTCGGATGTCGACTTTGCAATCTGTCAGAATTAAGGAGATGACGGCAAGGCGCGGTGGCATCAATGGCCGTGACCGTCATGACCTCGTGACCTCGACCGCGCATAATAAAACCCGACTACTGCACGTGATCGCGTGCATGCACGTGTGTCCACCGTCTCATATCGGCGTCCTCCCGCAAGCCCCGTTCTTTCAGCATTATTTTCCCGATCCGTCGCGCTGAACGCGAGTCGACGCTGCGCAGCCGCCGCGCCGGCACCAAGCTCCGCTCCGCGCCACCCGCGAGCGGGGGGAGGGGTAGAAACTACAAAAGCAACGTAAATAGAAAGCCCATGACGACGCCACGATTGCAAATGCGTGCGCACGCACGCCGCCGGAGAGGGGACTGCGGCAGAGGAGCGTCAATCAGGCATGGCCGGGAGGCGCGGGTGGATGCAGTTAATGCTTTTGCTTTTATTGGACGGAGCAGGCGCTACCTTCTGCAGCATCAGCCGCCCACGCGGCGTGCGTCACCGGCGCACGGGCAAGGACGGACAAAAGGCTGCAGATAATGCATTACATCTGATAAATGTCAATGCACTTGCTTTGCCGCGGCACGGCAATTTTGCATTACGCATCCCGCGGGCCCCCC
>JAZEWU010000012.1:9113697-9127031 GCA_036362915.1 Geotria australis
CTACAAATTCAACCGACACGCAGACTTAAAAACGGAACTCGTTCGTAACCCGGGGACTGCCTGTATTTTCAAAGCACGCTCGACCACTTAGTACATCCCACAGCACAGCCCATACCTGAACCGTTCGCACATACGTATGCACACAGCCACCCACGCGTGTGCTTAGGGCAATCATATCAATGCACAAAGTCTAGGATTAAACTAGACAGCAAGAACAAAGCACAAATGGAGCACGTGTCCGTTTTAATGTCAGTACTGCATGATCTTGGGTTTCTGGAGTGTTTTTCAATGTCAGACCACGCAGAGTTTTTTTTTCACACCATTAGCACAAACCAAATAACGGGTCAGACACGGCTAATGAAGATGCAGTATCGCGTGGGTGAGCATAACCCGGGGTGATCCTTTCTTATATAATCCACTAACAATATAAAAGTGAGAAATTATAAATTTATTGATTGCAATTGAGGGCTGCTAGGCATGACATGCTGTACACAACACATTTCTTTCTTTACAGATTTTCCTTTGTTTTTCTTAAAACATTTCGAATCTCTATTGCAGAATGTGTGATATCTTGCTCCATATATAACGAAGCGAGTGTTTTTGTGTATGTATGTCTGCACTTAGGGTGCCGGATTTGAATTTTTCATAAGCATAACACCAAGGCTTTTATGTATTATTGCAGTTTCACTTCCCGCTTCTTGATGATTGCTCTTCTGAAACTTCAGAGAGCCAGCAGCAGCAACATTTGCAAAAGGTCATTAGGAAGAAATCCAGGTTAAAGCGGTCATGTTAGCAGATGAAATTATCAACTGCAGTCGCCAGAAGAGCCTGTTATACGCTTGGAACAAGATCGCCCGTAGGACGGGTACTCTGCTAGTTTGTAAATAAATTTCCTTTGCGGCGGCTCCTAATATAGATGCTGTTTGTGCGCCACAGCTGCGTGAATCTCTATCCACGCTGCCACCTTCCTTCTGCCTTCCGCTGGTGTGAAATATGGGGGGGCCCATCGCTCTCGCGATATTCAATAACCCATCGAGGAGAAACGTAAGATGGTCATTAGAAAGAAGTGGGGTATCTATAAATGGATCGCCCTTTATGAAACAGCTGTCTTGTGTTCCGTGAGTTAATAAAAACAAAACGAAACTTCACTTCGAGCCCATTTTAAATCTACTGATAAATGAAGGTCCTCAAAGCCCTCCCACGCAGTATCAGTCACGGACGTTGTCTGGCCATACTTCACCACGCTGGCCAGTGTGGGATTGGTGAAAAGGGTGGGGGAGAGCAGTGAGGAAGGGGGAGCCAGAATCGATTCATATATCACTCGCAACTGGTGTTAACCATGGCCAGGAATTGAACTCGGGACACTAGGTTCATGGCAATGTGCTAATCACTGTGCCACTGCTTCACCATATCCATTAATAACAATCTGTAGCCTTGTCAATCCACTGCTGGATGGAGGCCTCCTCACGCTGTCCATCATGGAGGTTGTTTAGCCATACTTCACCACGCTGGTCAGTACGGATTGGCCAACGGCTTTCCTTTTAGCGGTCGCTGAATCCATTTTTGCCCGCGTACTTTTGCGCATTGCCGCTTCAGCGATCAACAGCAACCCGTGAAACATTGACATAAGAATTATCACGGGTCTTAGTCCATGGTGAAGAAAAGCAAACAAGTCAAACAGTAAATATTATAAGCACCGCAAAGGTGGTTTGGATTTCACATTGTGAAGATACACTTTGCCGTGGCAACACACAGCAAAGGGCCAAGCCGTTACTCAACGCCACGTGTTTTAACCGTGTCCGGGTTCCTTCTGAATCACAGCTCGGTCCGCAAAACCCTTCCTCTAGCGCGTAGACCCAGACAAACGACCAAAATGTACACACACACATGCAGATGTGACAGCACTAGGATTGACTGCTTAAGATAGACGCTAAATAACGACAAACAAGACATTGATAGCCGTCGTTGAAATATTATTGTTATTTGATGCAGCGATAAAGCACCGAGCTTTGGCTTATGGGTTAATTAATGTACTGCAATAATAATGAACTCTGGTATATTTACTTATATATACATAGACCTTACTCCCTGTCTCTATCTCAATCCAAGTCAATATCCTTGCAATGTAATTTCTCAATCAAAAACTGTCTCCCTTGTGAAATAAACAAGGCCTGATGATGCCTTCAATGTGGAAGGCGAAACGTCGCGAAGTAGAGTGGAGGAACGCTCGATACAGCTATCACAAAAGAGCAGCTGTTAACGGCAATTCTCAAATGAAGGCGGTATTGCACATCTACGTGCTCACTCACATGCGACTCAAAAATAAAGGAATTCATTCATTCACAGATCACTAACCGTTTGCAAAGCGCGGTAATGCAGGTGCTTCGCTGTGCAACACGAAGCCAATTAATTTGGCATTGCACAAAAATGCAATTAAATACAGTTCACGAGGTTTTACGAGACTGTTTTAAGCCTCTCGCAGGACCTAGGAGAGTGGGAGAATCCGGCAAAATAAGTGCCGGCTCCTCGTGGTGACAGTTCCCCGCTGCCGCCCCCACATCCACGACCCCGTCACCGACACAGCCTGCTACGATCAAGGTGGTGGAGGCGCCACACTTTTTGTACACGGGAGATGCGGGAGGAGCTCGAGGAGACAGGGGAGTAGTAGGATGTCTCAAGCTTGCAGCCAGCCACCCGGGAGGACTCCCGCCGTTCCTGTTGACGCAGAACGCCCAAGGAAGTGTCGCAAATGACAGGGTGCGAGAGGCGGCGGCGGTAACAGCGGCAAAACACAAGGAACGGGAGACGAACGTAATGATAGCCGCAGCGCCATCGCTGGTTCTGTCATCTGCGGCGTCGGCTAACGTGCACTTTATATCACGATGCGTGTGGAGGGTATGGTATAGGTGCTCGCTAACGGCACTTGACCCTACAGTCTGTTAAGGCTATACGGGGGATCTTTGTCTTTGTTGAGATAATGATAATTCAGCTATGACCAAATCACGCAGTCTCGTTAGGTCCAGAAAGCTAAGCAAAGTTGAGCCTGGGATAATGCTTGGATAGGTGACCAGCGTGAAAAGCATGCTGCACGGCTACTGTGTGCTGGGCAGCACAAGGTAGTGCAGCAAAAATCCATTATTGACGCGTACATCTATGCTCCCCGCCTTCTCAACTTTAACCCGCGTGACGTATGGTTTAAATAACTACCGTAACCCACACGGCACGGGGAGGCTCTCATCCAGCAGTGGAATGACAAAGAGCTGGAGGTGTGCATTAAAATGACGGTGATAACGATATCACCTGGTACGACAGTGCTTGCCTGCACACAAAAAAAGAAACCTAAAAGGTAATCCTTGGACTGCTGTCACCGCGACCCTCACCAAGACAAGCGGTTTAGAAAATGGATGGATGGATAAGGTAATCGGCCAACTCCCAAACATGAGCGTGATGTCAGAATCACAAGACTCGCCGGATCTTTCCTGCATGAATGAAAACACTCCAGCCAGCAGCATATGCTGACAACAGCGAGCAGGATTCTACGCTGCTACTCTCGTGACATTACGGCTATTATTCGGACAGCATCGCGGACGAAACTCGACGAAGATCGTCGTCGCGTGGTGGGCGCGTGACCCGCCGCGTTACCGTCACCATCGGAATAAATCGTGACGTTTCCACCATTCGATTCTCACGGGCGCTCCCAAACGCATGACGGTAAGTGGCGCTGACGTTAAGACGTGCCGCAACAACAAGGTCACATGCAGCGACGTCACGGGGTGCTGTGAACAAGGAAAAAGCACCGCTGCCGCGTTCGATCAAAGCCGTCTCCTAATGTTTCGCGTAACAATTCCTTCTCGGGAGGCGGAAAGCAAGTTACAGAAACGCACGGGGACCGCGCCGCTCTCACCGCACTGTGTGTAATCACTGCCGATAACCTCCGTGTCACATCGGTGCGGCTCTGCAACTGCGTGTCACGGTTGTTAGTGTCCGGGCCCCTAACGCTCGAGTCTGTACGTGGGAGTGAAGCTGTAGTGGTTACCGCACCGCATTAGCGTTTCGATGACCCGGATTTGATGACAGGCCATGCGTAGCATTTGGCAATTGGTGGGCATGTGAACAAGCCGTGGGCATCTCCTAGATTTAGTCTAAAATTTGTTTTAGCAGATGCTATGTGCGCTGCGCTACGAACCCGGTGACCTGAGTTCGATTCCCACTCGGGGCCAACAACAGTCATGATTTTCACAACAGGTCCTGGCCCTCCACAGGGATAGGCCAGCCTCAAATAAGAATCTGGTGCAGTGTGTAAACATCATCACTAGGGAGACCAAGGCAGCCGGGCATGGTACTGGGCTTTACAGGTGCTCACTGACAGGACGGGGGTCAAGGTAGAAGCGTTCACGTCGCGATCCCTGTCAGGTAGTACTTGGTATTGCCTGCGAATTCTACCAAACACTTCGAGGCCGAGCTGAAAGACAACGATGTCCAGAGGCTGACCATCGTGCTTCGAAGAATCGCAAAGAAGAGACTGACAGGACATGACCCTACAGGCTGCAAAAGCTATACGGGGTATCTATGTATTTGTCGAACAGAACTAACGAATCGACGGAAGTTGCCAGGTGTGGTTACGGTTATACCTACTGCTTGCCTTAAATCAGCAGTGTGAGAAAACTTTACCACACCACTGAACTTACAAAACGCACACGCGTTGTCTTCAGCGAGATTGAATATTTATAGTGATAATGTCCTTTTTTCGGTCAGCTCAACTGACCGCGCTTAGAAACTCTGCATACATCATGAAAATAAATAATTCTCCGAGATGCCGACAGCTGAAGTAAGCACGTGGAATATAAAAAAACACATCTGCCGTTATGTAACGTGCACCGCTATGTCGAAGCACGCGGTAGGGGAAAGGGCAGCGTGAGGTCGAGGGTCACCGCGGGGCTGCGGGGACAGAAGCGAGCGTGGGCTGCGGGAGTTTATCGGAATGAGCTGGTCGGGTGAGAATTGGGAATTGTTGTAAGAAGCGGAGAGTGGGTGAGGCCAGAAAGAGCTGAGGCATGCTTGGGAAACGAGGCTGGGATGATAGGAGAGGTTGGGCAGAAGCTGGAGGCAGAGTGGACCCAGAGGGCAATCGCGGCTTCAGTAAATAATGGGGCCGTCATGTGACATTGTTTTCCCGAGTTTTGGCTGCAAAGTTTTTAAACGACCATCCGTTCCGGCAAGCGGCAGATTTAAGCACATTCGTGCTCATTTAGCGGGGAACTGTGGGCCGGGGTGTGGATTTAACGAAATGAGCGACTGTGCGTTGAGGCCGGAGCAACTTCCAACAAAATCCTCCCGTGCTCGCACACTCAAGCCACGGGTTCAGAACGGCCACAAGACGGCAACGTTTACAATGCATTACATAACTCCAGGCGGCCCTCGCAACTCATCGCCAGCGTAACGTAGGGCTGGCGATTGTGGCTCTTTTTCAAACTGTTTCAAACGTTTCAACAAAGCGTATCGTTACGTTCTCTAATAAGTAATGTAACAGCCATACCATACTCATGATCATCGGTCATGATCGATCCGCTGCTGGTTAAAGGCCTTCCCATTCCATCGCTATCTTACATCGCCCCGTGATGTGACGATACATTTACAAGGCGATTTCTTTTCCTCCGTCCTCACAATGGAAACCCATCCATCCATCAATTTTCTAAACCGCTTGTCCTGGTGAGGGTCGCGGTGGCAGCAGTCTAAGGAGAGCGGACCAGACATCCCTTTCCTCAGTAACAGATTCCAGCTCTTCTTGGGGGATTCCCTGGCGTTCCCAGGCTAGCCGAAGGATATAATCCCTCCAGCGTGTCCTGGGTCGGCCTCTAGATCTCCGCCCAGTGGGCCGCGCCTGAAATAGCCTCTCGCGCGTATTCCCAAACTATCGGCTGTAAATACGCGAAGTTAGGCAATTACAACATTGCGTTCCAGATCCAAACGGGCATGAATTGCTTCGTACAAACCTGACCTTGGTATTCTCTAGCGCTCACTTGGGGGGGGGTGGGAGAGCAAGTAGGGTGGTGAACCAGATCCTACGAGCCGTGGTCAGTTCCGTCTGAAACAGCCCGCGACTATGCGGGCAGGTAAGCGCGCGGCTGCGGGCGAGGTATTTGAGCGCGCAGCCCGTCAACGCGACTCCGCTCCGTGCGGGGAGAGATGCGTTCGCTCCAGCTTTTAGAGTAAACAAAAGCGTAATAATGGTATGCGCAGATGCATTCGTAAATGTCACGACCCGTCACACACGCGCACACGATCCGCGGCTAAGCCGACGCACACAATAGCAAAGTGTAATTAGGATTTCGCTGGAGCACACCTCCTGCTAGTTACGTCTGGGAGTCCTGGATGGATATAAAACGTAAACAAAGCTTTGCAGCCGTACATATGAATACAAGTCTTACGCCCTGGATGAGTAATCCGTCCGTACCAAATTGACAGAGGAAGAGTAAAAAAACAAAGAGCCAGCCGAGCGTGCTGCTGACAGTTTACAAGTGGCAAAGTTGATCTAAATTAAACCGCTCAAGTCTGAAGGCGGCAGGAAAGGCAGATTAATCACTCTGCGGAGTTTGCCCGCAAAGAGCCAGCGTTTAATTCGAGTCTCCACGGCGTCTTACCCAGTTTGCGCTCCCATGCCCGCCGCCTGTTTGCGCAATCGGACAAAGCCTCCGTCGGGGCAAGACGGCGCTCGTCAGCGTCCCGCGTCTGCTGCTCGTGGCACCGACGCGGCCTTGCACCTTCCATGTCCTTCTAACGCTTCGTGCCAGCGGAGCGCCCGTTGCTCTGAGCGTTGCGCGTAATGCTGCACGCCGATGTGTTTGCGACTACCGTGGGGCTGTGAGCTACGGATGTCACGCATTCAGACTCTAAACTTTAGGCATGGCCGGGGGGGGGGAAAAACTTGGAATAAAAAAAAAATCAATGGACTTCAAAACGTCCACGTTGTTTATGGAAAAGTGCACGGTGGCTGTACAGATTCGAGGCAATAGTTTATCTAGGATCCGTGTTGGAAGCACTCGGAAGCACAAACGCAAAAGTTGCATTTGATGGTTGCTCTTCAGAGCTGTTCTTTCGGGATAGCCGCCCTATGAATGCCAGATGATGCTTCCAACGTGGGAGGCGAAACCTCGCAAGGGAGAGAGGGAGAGCGCTCAGTGACACGGCTATCACGAAAGAACAGCTCTAAAGAGCAACCATCATGAATCGAGCCATCTTCTTCTTTGCGATTCTTCGAAGCACGATGGTCAGCCTCTGGACATCGTTGTCTTTCAGCTCGGCCTCGAAGTGTTTGGTAGAATTCGCAGGCAATGCCAAGTATTACCTGACAGGGATCGCGACGTGAACGCTTCTACCTTAAAGTTGTATTTATCTATCACTGTACTTCCCCAAACAAGCTGAAAAAAGTAGTGGCAGTAGTTGTTTTAGTTGCCGTGTCAGCGCTTTTCCCTCCATAATTATCAAAATGCGCTGCCATTAAAAGTGGCAACGGGAGGAAAAGCAATTGCAATATAAATAAATAAATGAGTGTTATTAAAAAGTGGCTAGAAAATACGGGTTGGTGGGAGAGGCATCTGACTCACACAAAGCCTCGCTTGTTGTCAATAATTTTCAAATGCCACAGCCAAACATAGTGTTTGCTCAGTAATCTTTTAACACTTTTGTGAATTATTGCAGGGCACACGTGAAATACACCAGCAATGTGGCTGCAATTGTGCTCGGTGACCGTGGGCAAATGATAAGACAAGGATAATAATAGAATTTTATAGAACGCCTGTCACCCGAGGGTCACAAAGCGCTGCAACAAGGGCCGCGGAGAGAACGGGCATGTCAACAACGACATGGAAAAAAAACAGCTAAATAAGAACAAAAGCAACGAAAATTAAATGAGTAAGGCTGCTTGGAATACACTGAAAGGTCGTGAAACTGGCAATCTTAAGAGCGGCAAAAATCTGCCAGCGTCCCCTAAGATGGCCGTCACTTCCTTAAAGACAAACACGGAGGGAGACAGGGAGGGAGGGGGGGGTAATTTAGAAACACAGAGAGAGGGGGAAACAACGCCAATCTAAATTAAACAATTTAGATTGGCGTTGTTTCCCCCTCTCTCTGTGTTTCTAAATTAAACAATGGGGGTCAAGGTAGAAGCGTTCACGTCGCGATCCCTGTCAGGTAGTACTTGGTATTGCCTGCGAATTCTACCAAACACTTCGAAGCCAAGCTGAAAGACAACGATGTCCAGAAGCTAGCCATCGTGCTTCGAAGAATCGCAAAGAAGAAGAAGAATTAAACAATTAACATTGAAGCACAAGAACATAGACACACGCAACAGTAAAGGATTTAGGCGACATTTGTGTCTGCGTAAAAAAAAGAGAGACACCAGCATGCCTTGCTTCTTTGGATAAATCGTGGGGCACAGGGCCTATGAACCCTCGGAGGCATGTACAGTATGCACATCGATTAATTTACTAGCAAATGTGTTCTCATGTTATTGGTTATATAACGGTAATGGTGCGGGACTGTTACAATCCCATGGGGAGAAACCTTGCACATGTCAAGTATAAGTGGGAACCTATGTCCCTCCGTCTCACTACCCCCCCCCCACCTCCTTCCTTCTTCCAGGTCTCATGACTGTTCCAGTTGACACACAACCCACAAGGTCTGATTTTAATCTGTCCCCAACACGTGGCTTTAGAGCATCTCCTCCGTCGCCGATCTCTGCGTGCCACGGCACTGGCCGTCTCCGTAACCCCGCCCTCTTACAATTCACATCATCGTCATTGCAAGATTTACCTGCACCATTCTGCTCTGAAAATTCAACTTGTTTAAACTTTTCGGTTGTGAAATTCTTAGCACCCTCTGCATACACCTACACTGAAAAAGCCAAAAGCTTATTTTCTACTTGCTTTGCTATGGCCTAGAACTCCTATTTTCAACCGGTGGACCGCAAGCACCAGCAGTCCGTGGAGACCAGACCCAAGAGGGCCAAGTGTGGGCCTTGAGGTACAAAATGTTCACAACCCCTGGCCTAGAACACTAACCCACATAGACATTGCTCCTTTCTTTAACACGTCTTTAAATATTTAACACATATTAACCAACACAATCTGCTACACTCTTTTCTGTCTCCTTTGTTATACAACGGTGTGACATAGCTGTTTAACAGTTCCATAGCACTTCACTACCCCAGGCAGCCTTCGTTAACCACTATTAACCTACTTAACGATCGGGCAGTACAGTACTACAGTCGAGGTTTTTGTGAAAACGAACTGCGCCGCACGTGTTGTACGGCACGGTGTCTGATCATTTGCTCCACGTGCCGGAGCAAAACGGCAGTCAGCTGACCGTGCGTTTCCTTCGGCATCTGCCCCAAAGACAAAGCTGCCCCGAACATCTCGGCAGCAACAACGCCACACACTCCCGATGCCTTATCCCAATCCAATGGCATTACAGCTGTTCCGACCTCTTCCTGGACTGCTCATTTTCCAAGCACTCCAGACTTCTCTGCTTTCCAGAAATGACCTTCCCCTTGCTGCCTAAAGTTAACTGCGTCTGCGGCGTCTTGTGGTTCATTCCTACCCCATATCTAGATAAACCAGGTGCACCAAACACACAGGACTTCCTCTTTTGCCTACGTTTTGTTACATAACTATGGCTCTCACTATTCCAGCCACTTCACTATGGTGCTCATCACCATCTTCTTCTTATCTGCGATTCTTCGAAGCGCGATGGTTAAATTACAGTTTCCCATTTTCTTACACAGCCCCTTGCATTTTCATTGAGTTAGAAAGCCTATAAATGCTACAGGATTTCAAAACCACACACAACAGGGGTGTAGGTTTTTTTTCTCGAAACTATGATCAAAATAGGTTTTACCCTTTCTGGCGTAAACACAGGTGTTGAGATGTGCCAACACCAAAGACACCAATTACAAGGGATCACGTCTGCGCGACCGCACGTAACACAAATATGTTTTGCTAATAATAATATCATTTTTTATAGCGCCTTTCACCCGAAGGGCACAAAGCGCTGCACAAGGGCCGCGAAGAGGACGGCATGGCAACAACGAAAGAAAGAAAACTATCAATAGAAACCAAAGCAACAAAAATTAATAACGAGGGTTAAGCAGTTACAGCGATGATTATGATTAGTTGTGAGAATGAGAGTAGGATAGACAATTGTCTGAGTCTGTTTTATGGATTTATAATATTTGTTTAAAAGTAAGTGCTACTAACTGTTATTTAGTGGCTGCACGAACAGCGGTGCACAAAGCACGATTAACGAAAAAACTCAACACATTCGTCTCTAAAAAATGCCTTAAAAGAGGAAAATAAATAAATTCAGAAACATTTCAGGCAACAGTCCTATTTCACGTGCTATAGAGCAAAATAATTTTGCTCGTTACTACATTATGAACGTAACAGTTACGTATAATTCATCTCATAAAAGGCCCGGTAGGCAGGTCACGTGGAGCGCTGCGTTTGGCGGAATGGACAGGCGGGTAGGGGCCAAGGTGAGGACGAAGGTCGTGGGTCGGCACTTCATCTGCGCCGCGGTCGTCAATGCACATTGTTTACAGATATAGGTGACCCTCTGCACACTATTGAAAAGACTGTAAACGTACATTCATGCGGGAAGGAATTGTAAGCCAAAACGTTTAACGTAATTGCACCATTTTTACAGCGCATAACATTTAAATGTCACGTCCATGTGGCCATTCTGCAGTCACATGCCTTAAGCCGGCATCACAACAAACAAGGCCGCACAAACGCGTTAATCCTGTTACTAACGCACAACCACCCAGACATTGAAAAATCGGGAAAACTTAACAACAACCCAAAAAACCTTTTCGCCATAATTACATTTCCACAGACAATGCCCATTTATTGTCCCGCATGTATTTTACGATAAAGTGGCAACAATTCAAGTAGGGCTTTCGCAAATCCTGAGTGTGTGAAAGTTTAATCTGCGAAAGTACACGTCCCACCCCCAACCAGGCGCGGCCATGAGGGACGTAAATTCACGGCGACACCGCGCAGCGTCCTCCCGTCGCAGGTCCGCACCGCGCTGCCTCCCCGCATCGCCCTGCCTCTAATGATGTGTGACGGGCACGGCGGGCAGGACACCGGCACAGTACTGCCCGACACGGAGGTCAAGGGTAGAAACGTAAATACATGCATAAAAATAAAAACAAGTCCATCACGACGGTGTAAACACCACCAAGACTGACATTTTAGAAAAAATATATTGCGGTGGAGGGGTTTGCGTGTTTAAATAAACCCCAGAGCTGTGTCACTTGGAGGTTAGCACACGTGGAAAGGTGTCCCTTGGTGAACAGGTCTAGGGGGAGGTTCTGGACAAATAACGATCTGAAAACCATCCGACTAAAGGGCATCCGGCTCCGATATCTCCACTGCTGGGGGGCAACAACATATTCGTTAACAACAGTGCCTCAAAAGAAAAAGATAGATACGGTAACATCAACATTAGAGCTCTGCTCATCTACATCGGCAGCCCTGAGACTATGGAAAAAATTCCGCATTCCCACAACAGGAATCGGTCGTAAATAGAATTGCCACCACTCCCGCCGCGTAGGTTTTTGCACCTGTGCTGCACAGCATCCCCCGGTGAGTTTTGGGTTGTACCGTGCAATGTCCGGTGTGTGGCTCCCCGTGCTGGGAGCGTCTACCGGAACTGAATTATCATCGGATATTCAGTTTTCGGGTCGTTTCACGTGTTTTGCGGCAGTGAGATATCTGGCGTTTTGCCAAACGTGCCGGGAGCTTCTTCGAGAGGAGATTAATACTCGGTTATAATTCAGTTCCAAAAGCAAGTGCTAGCTTGTGTAGCAAAATATCAGGCTTCGTGCCGAATACTATTCGGTACAATCCGCGAAAGCATTGGACAGCAACAATTGCTACGGCAAATTTCCCCCGAAATACGGTGCTTGTTTTAATCAACGCCAGAGGAACGAAGGGCCAAGGTAACCGTCCGACCTTGTGATTTTGTCTCGAGCGCTAGAACCACACGGCCACTAGGCAAGATCATTAAACCATAAGGCGGGACTGTAATTTGTGGATGAGCTTCAATGCCGTTAACAGCATTTCATTCAGCGGATGGAATTTCACAAACCGTTCCG
This sequence comes from Geotria australis, assembly GCA_036362915.1. Classification (NCBI taxonomy): domain Eukaryota; kingdom Metazoa; phylum Chordata; class Hyperoartia; order Petromyzontiformes; family Geotriidae; genus Geotria; species Geotria australis. The sequence goes on from JAZEWU010000012.1 coordinate 9,125,855, forward strand.
GCGTGGAATTTAATTCAGGTCACCGCGAACACATTGTTATTACTGATTCAAAGCCATCGCTTTAATAAATAATGAATGGCATTTCACTCAAGCCAGTCATTGCTTGATTATTATTATTAATGTGGGCATGAGGCATCAATATTTAGGGGCTTCGCCTGCAAGCCAAGAGTCTTGGCAGGTCATGAAAAAGTTAATATTGCTGAAATATTTAAACATCACAGGTTTTTAATACGATCAATAGGTCATGTATTGAGTTGTTATTATTATTTTATTTTTTAGATGCATAAATGGTAGAACAGCAAAGGTGCAACCCTATGATTACTTTCTCGCACCACTGCTGGCAGAACAGCCTCCACTAGGGGGAGCGATCGATGGCCCATCTAGAGAGAATTTGGCCTGCTCTTCCACGCTGTACACTGCAAGTAGGTTTCAACAGGGCATGCCATGTTAAAAATCTGAACCTATAAGATAGAGTTAAAACTGTCCTAAAATAACAACAAATATTGCACATATAAGTCACGTAACAAATTAATGTTTTCAGTTACAGCATCAAACGACAAATGTCGTTATGGAAGCATTCACAATACACAGACCATTCATCAGTATCATCAGTCATGGTCAATCCACTGCTGGATGACGGCCTCCCCTGAGCCACTGCCATCTCTCACAATCCTGCGGCATATTAAACCTCATAGTACCTGCACACGGGCTCATTTTAATCGCTCCATCAACTCGGTGGACATCCAACAATACACATTGCATTCCAGGCCTCCCGCGCCGTCATTACTCAAAACCATCAGCCATCATCCCCTCCTGGCACCGTTTCCTGCTCAAGCCTATTTACATGTTATAACGATCTGTAGAAAGTCTTTAACATGCATATGTTCTCTGACCAATGTGTTCCACTTTCCATCTCTCCATAGGTCATTGTGTTACCATGTGCAACGGGAACTGCCCTAGGAAACAATACAAACAGAACTAATATTTATTTTAATTTTTTTACCGAGCACTCACGAATTACTATTTAAATTCAAAATTGCTGTGCTTACAAAGAGTTTTTCTTCAATGTTGTTCCTGATTACAGTGAAACTTGATTAAATATAAGAGCATTAAGTTAAAATAATCCATTCATCCATTTTCAGAAACCGCTTAATCCTATACAGGGTCGCGGTGAGCC
>JAZEWU010000012.1:9135003-9152076 GCA_036362915.1 Geotria australis
AAATGCTGGATACTATGGAAGGTAATTCAGCAGTATACGTACTCCATGTCATTCACAATCACCTTGAAATGTCAAAGGAACGATGCGGCCACATGACACTGTAGTTTCATTGCTCGACTCACAACTGCCAGTTAACGGTGGTTGTCGACACGACAGTCTTGCCCCTGTCATAGGAATGTGACATTGCGACCACTCGCTGAGATCAACCGATAGAAGATTGGGATGTCACGGTTCGGTGAGTAATCTATTGGCTGCCCCTGCAGCGCAGCAGAAAGCACAGTATCTGTGATGGACTCAGACGCAATCGTTATAAACGGGACCGCAGACGCTACCCACCCACCGGAGGCAACTCATGCCACATCTAGTCGATCCTCTGCCAGTCACGTAACTCCCTGTCACATCCGCGTCGCTAATTTACGCAATACCAGCAAATTCCAGTGGCAGTGCAACATCACCTGTACCGAGAGTAACGTTCACACCCGTATTGGACCATGCATGATCGGTAAATCAATACACGCATCGATCTCCTGAATTTGAACTAATTAGTGCCAAGAGAGGTACATTTTTTTATGCCGAGGATGACCTCGATGTCAGTAAATTAAAAGGGGCGATTTGCGCAATTTTATTTCAATTAGAATAATTTAGGGACGAAACTAACACGTTGCGGCCCGCACATGTGTGTTGAAAAATGCTTCTGTCAGGCTGAACTTGTGCCTCAAGACGCGCGGAGCAGTGCGAGGCGAGGGCCGCGTTCCGAGCGGCTGCAGGAAACGTACGCGTTAAACACGTCACGGCGTTCTTCTACATCTTTCTCGCAGCAAGCAGCATGCACCAGTAATTGCAGCAGCTGCAATGTGAGCGTTAAACCGTTAAACCCGTGCAAATGGACTGCGGAGCAATCACACAGCCATATTAACGACCTCTTTTGAAGGACACAATCCTCAACGATAGCGCCTCGAGTTTAGATTTCATCATCTCTGTCTGGTATCTTGTTCGGCTAGGGGAGAATTTTGGAAAAAAACATCCGATGACATTTTTCCGTGTGGGGGATTCGCTTCAACCCGATCTCTCCACCCAACATCTTATCAAACAGACGACCTTTTCATTTGCATTGTTTGCTTACGGTCAGGCGGATCTCAGTCCTCGGCAGATTTGCTTACAAGGGATAATGCTGCAAGGGGAGATCGCGAGATTGCCGATGTGTCCCTGAATTATTTTTTTGTTGTTGTCAGTGGAAAGGCCAGACTGTTTTTCATGTCAACAGGTACACAATTTACGGCCCCGTCAGCAGCGTTACTTTTGTGATTAAAGGTCGCTGGGGAACTGTTCCTGGGAACAGCAGTGATCGCGCAAGATGTGCTGTTTAAAATTCAATGTGAGCGAAAGTAAAGTGGCTACAAAATTATGATATACGCACGAAGAATGGCTGAAAAGTTTTACAGGATATTAAATGTATACACTCTAGCATATTGCTTTACTTCTCAATGTACTTATCGCCAAAGGGATTGCACTTATTACGTGGCTAGTTTATATGAATACAAAGCTGACAAAAATAACCCGAAAGTTTGAGTGATTTTCTTTATATATATCTTGATATGTTTGAGTATTCTAATATCTGGTATGTGCGTGTGTATGTTTGCTCACGCCGCTACATACCTGTATACATACATCAAACATCGAAACGGTCTTGAGAGAGTAACAATAGCAGAATTTGTATGGGTGACACTCATTTTAAACACAATCACAGTGGTGCTGCTTCACGACGTGGGGGCATTGTAGAATTAAAAGGACCTGCCAATCTCAGCAAAATTCTAAGCGCACGGATATGATTAAGGGTGCGCGTGCATCTCTTTCATAACCGTTTCAGGTAATACTATCACACATTCTGAGCGTGTAGTTTTATTGCACAGTTTTATTGGCGGTGAGTCACCGCTTTTGACCAAATGCAATTTTAGTTTCTCAGCCAAATGTCAAGATTTTGTGAGTGCGAGACAGGGAACCGCGTGAGCACTGAAACGACGCGCAATATAATTCCTTAGTGGAGTATAAACACACGAAGTACGCAGGTGCATTTCATTTGGTGGTGATATATGCAAGACAAATCACTCCGGGCTTAGAAACAAATCCGCTTATTGCATGCGAGTACATCACACCAGCTTTAAATGTCATATTTGCAATTAGCAAAAGTGACCTTTCCAATACATATATGTATATACTTCACAGTTTTCAAAGACATGAATGCAGAAACAAGCAAAAAGCATTAAAACAACTCCCGTGCCTCGTGCCATAAATTTCCAATGCACCCGCTCAAAACAGCCGCCCCCTGCTTCTGTGTTCATATGTTAAAGCACTTTGTTTAATTGAGGCGACTCAACACCCTTTGCCATGCGACAACCACACGTGTTGCCATTACATATAATTTATTTGATTACTGGTAGTTGTCTGTTACATTTTTTTCACAGCATCTATCGGATAAATTGAAATTATTATTATTATTATTTATTATTATTAAAAAAACACACACTTTTAAAAATCCGCACTCACAATAACATCCAATAACCTTGAAAAACCTAAGTGTAATACAGTAATAATAATAGCATTTATATAGCGCCTTTCACCCGAGGGTCACTTAGGTTTTAATAATAATAATAATTATTAATAATGAATCGCTTGCATAAACACACTTAGTGTGTTTAAACAAGGATGATCGAAACGTGTGATTATTTTGCGGTCGAGTGGTTATCGTCAGAGATGACAGAAGCAACCGGCCCCTAAGCTAAACCATTTTTTGAGGTTACTTTTCATAGCCCAAGGAAGGTACAGACACCATCAACCACTGACATCTGTGGTTAGCAATTGAACCTGAGTTATTGAAATTACAGCTCCGCGTGCCATCCCACCATCGCAGCAGCACTCCGCTCCGCCGGAGTCAGGCACGCGCGCGTGTGCACGCGATGGCCCGCGAGCGAGCCGCGCTGCGTCGCCGATCCAACACCGCCAACACAAAATCGGACCAGATCGTGCGTTCGTGCCAATTCTCGCCTCCGTGCCAATCCTCGACAACCGCCCGTGGTTGCAAAAGGCACCAGAAAACATCGCCTGACATGTGAATGACGCACGCCGATAATATTTATCGTCTTTTTTTCTCTCCCCCCCCCCCCCCCCCCCCCTACCAATCTCAGCTTCTCAACACCGCCACGATGACGCATAAAAGCAACGGAGGCGCCGATGGCACGCGCGGAGGGGCTGCAGGCAATGCGCACGGCTAAGTGTCTCGACTCCCACGCCGCACGCCCGCCTGCAGCGTTGCGGCTCGGTTCGTGCGAGCGAGCGCAATGCACCAACGTGGGCTGCGGCAGAGGCCAAAAACAAAAGTAAAGGGCAGCACATTCTGTCAACTGCTCTGCCCTGGACATTAGCGACGATGGGATTAGAGCGCGAGCCGTGCCGTCCGAGTGCTGAGAAACAATCCCCCGCGAGGCGCGTGGCTACAGGTGAAACCTCAGCGGGCCGCAAGATCCGTCTCAGCGGCACATTTGGCAAACAGCACACCGTGTTTCCCCATCAGCGTTTGTCGCGGGGCGAGCGGGTGAACGAGCTCGGCGAGGGCCGCACGGCGGTGCGTCTCCTCGATAGGCCTGCTTTTGTCTCACGGCGCCATGTTGTTCAAACGTTAATAGAGAAACCTGCTGCTAACGCCTCGGTGAAGCGAGCCTTGTGTTTACATTCAATTGATATGCAGCTGTGCCGCGCTCGGAGAAACACAATCAGGCGTCGCGCGGGGCCGGGTGCGGTGCGACGACGGGGGACGCGACGCTCCGCGGAGAACGCGGCTCGGAACGCATCGCCGCGGTCTGGCACACGAGGCGTTCGCCCTGGCAGAGAGAGAGAGAGACAGCTTCACACTTCACACTGCGGTTACGGGGAATACCTAGCTGCCACCGAGGCCTCGCTTTGATCTGCGACCGTCGCCTCTCGGGGGCCAATATCTGAAGAGGAAAAAAATATATATAATACGCGAACTATAAAATGACATAAATTACTTATGGCAACGCAGCTTTCATGTCTTCTAACTCTGCTGCTGTTACGTAAGTCGGCTTGGCCTTCGGGGCACGAGCATGTAAAAAATGGAAAATAACATTAGCACGGATTGCGTGTGTGCGTATATATACGCGTGTATGAGGCGCAAATAAATTATCAGGGCAAGGACATTCGCTCTGACATCCAGGGAATAACCTTTGTTTTGAGCAATAACAATGTCTATAAACAATGTAAATAATAACTGTATTGTCCTTTATGTAACCTGGTGACAGTGTAGACATAATGGACATAATATACATACTAAATCAGCGTAATTATTTGCTACAAACGTGCATAATAATAAATGGCCATTAGAATGTCGCATGAGCCAGGAGCGCGTCGTACGAATCTGCGTCCGTGTCGCTTTCCGAACGCACACCGATTAGTGCTTCGGCGTCTTGGCTAGTTAGCGGTGGGCGAGCGTGGACGTGCTTTAAATACTGACGGCGTGTAACGACACAACGACAACCTTTACGGACGGCTTTGGGACACGTCTGTACGGGACTGGTCATCAGAATTTGCTGCCATTTCAAAATGCGCTTTAATTGCATTAGGAAAATGTTAACGTAGTTAACAGTTCTGGTACGCTCATCAAAATCTCAGCCGAATCAGGCATCAAAAGCTTGATTACAAACAAATATGGTTTGATGAGGAATAAATATATGCTGATGTCAACGCCTTTATCATTATCTAGCGAGAACGCACGTTATATGAAATATTCATAAGTTCTATCAGTGCTCTTCATACAGCACACTGTAATTAATTTATACAGGCTCTGTCAGCTGTTTTTTAATACTTAGCAAAAGACATAAGGGAATTACGCAGACAGTCGTGATATAAGGTCTACGAGATGAAATGCTGATTGAACGCATTAGTTGGTAACTTAGTCGGGATGATGCGTCCAAGTCATCTCAAATAACACGTGGGCAAACTGAAAGCATCTCGAATACAGATTCTATAAAGTAGGCCATCACCAATGTTTTCCTTTAATTTCGCAAATTACATCCCAAATGTGCCATCGGACCCGTGTCGAGATGCGAAGACGCCGACCAGGAGCTGCCTTACGCCGCCACCGCCTCACATCGTGTCAAAGCAAAGGCCCGCAGAGATGACGCCACAACGCCTTCTGAAGTCACTTCAATGGGCCTCTCTTACCCCACAATGGCATCACTTCATGCTCTATAAAGCGCCCATCGCATGCCAGTTATATAACGTTTTCTACTTACGATTTTGAGATCGGTCGAATTAAGTGAAAAAAACTAATTTCTCTGTGATAGATTAAATTTTTCCTGCAGTCATTGGTTTGGGACCATCAAACCTGTGGTACTTAAAAACTGGATTACAGGGCATCTGTACGTACGTAATAATTAATCAATCAAATTGTAATAACTTTGCGGGTGCTCGGCATGGCGACGGAGTTCATTAGTACTTTCACCGGAGCGTGTCGGTGACCACCATACGAACGAAACCGGTTTAATTAGGGGTGACTGCCCGAGTTTGAACCCAGGTAGGGAGAGTGAAGGTGAGATGAATGGATGTGGTAAAATGAGACACGCAGATAGCGGATGTGATTATAGAAGAGGGACACAGAATGGAAGCACAAGGAACAACCCCCTTTCAGTAAGGGAGCTTGTGGCTTTGAAGAAGAATAAGAACTTGATTTGAACCCACGATCTCAGCGGCAAGGCTTTTACGCTCCGGTGCAGGCGGTATGGCCTCCTGAGTCACTGAGCCACCTTTGGTAATGTGGTATTACGCAAAATGACGTTGGCGTTGTATTGAAGTCAGGAATGAGTGGTTTGGTTAAAAACCTGACAAGTTGTGCAGGTCCTGAGCAGCCTGCGCACACAGCATGCATGGCTTCCCGCTGAGACCTCACTTGGGGCCATGCTCAACGCGACACAAGTGCGTCAACCAGCAGACATGCGCAATTAAGTTTAATCTGGGGACAAACAACAAACGTAACAATCAATGGCCATCTACCAACAAAGCAGAATTTCCATTACAGCTCACTTGTTGAATTTATATTTTGCACCTTACATGCAGCTACTCAACGATAAAGCTGCAGCCCTGAAATTACGTGCTTGGACCAACGCTGGTAGACGGATCTTTACTACAGGGAGGTCTAGATAACTTCTTGCCAACTCTTCAACAGTGGCCAGACGTCTTGGAAGAGGTGGGAGTACCCGCGACTTACCCCACGACACCCGACCTGCCGATCGACTAGCCGCAGTGTACCAGGTTACGGCATAGCACAGGATGACTAATATACTGGAGGAAATATCTAACCTGCCTTGACCACAGGAACAAAGTGCATTGTCCATCGACTCAAATTGAAATGTTTTGCGAATAACAAACATCTCGGAATTTCTCATCGTTATTTTGTGTTTTTTTTTTTACAAAGTTAAACTTTTTACGTCAAGTCAATCGACGATGGTCCGGCACGCGGTATGCCCAGCGCCGCGCTGTGCACCGCCGCAGCGAACGGAAGACATCGCGCGTGCGCGGGAAACATTAATCAGCCGCCGCGCGAAGGGTTAAAGCCACGGTGGGCTTTTCAGCGAAAAGGTCGTCGGCGGCGGCGGGTTGAGCGATCCACGCTGGTGTCCTGCGCAGCGGCGTCAGCGCATCTTAATGGTTGGGGATTAAAATCTGGGGGGGATACGAATGGCATCGAGGAGAGATGTGAGCGGCGCGGTGGCGTTTCGGCGAGAATGTGCAATAACTAAAGCGCCGAGGAAGACGCGGGAAGGGCAGTAAAATCCATCGCCGCGTCTCTCGGCGCTCAATCCCGCGACGGGCGTGCCGGACAAAACGCTGATTAACCAAAACCAAGCCATCGTTCACAGCGCTGTGCCTATACCGCTGGTTTGCTCAATTACTGCAGAACGCAAGTTAGCGCGCTCAGATTATTTGAAAACAAAATACAATACAAATCATCATCGGCCTTCATCAATCTGCTGTTGGATGAACGCCTTCCCCCAAGCCATTGCCATTTCTCAAGACCCTGCAACGACGTACCAATCCTCATAGCATCTGATGATGGATCACGCTCCATCTCCACGGTGGACGTGACCTCGGCCACGTTGCTTCCCTCGCCTGCATCGTGAGGCTCCACCAACGGCCCACATCTTTTCTAATTAGATGTCCTGTCTAGGCCCACTTACTTTCATTAACAACCAAAATGATGTCTTTGCTGATGTCTCTAATGATGTCATTAATTACTTCTTTAATTATGTCCTTAACACATACAATATATGACACACATTATGAATGTGAGATATGTCATAACAAAGACAAAGATCCCCCGTTTAGCCTTAACATACCGTAGGGTCAAGTGCTGTTAGCGAGAAGCACCTATAATGGGTCAGCACGGTACACGAGGTGGGCGGCCAGTACTCATTTGACGCTGAGTCGACCTAGAGGCGGCCCAGGACCAGTTTATAAAATCGTCACTGGGGTTGGCCACGAGCACGAATCGAACCCGTGTTGCCGGGTTCGTAGCGCAGCGTGCTAACCGCGACACAACCGCTCCAGCCTGGGTATCTAAAAATAATAATAATCTACATTTGTTACGAGCGCATTTTCTCCGGGCGCGTTGCACCCGTTGATTCGGAGGCGCGGAGCCCTGCTCAGTCGGTTTGTTGTGAGTCGGTGAAAAGGTGACTTTTTAAGAGTTTTTTTGAAGGCTGTAGGGGACTGTGTTTGACGCAATAGGTGTGCCAGGCTGTTCCAGGTTGTGGGTGCCGCGACCGAGAAACGGCGTTTCGCGAAGGTTGTGCGTGAACGCGGTGTGTGGAGTAGGTGCTGTGATGAGCTGCGCAGAGTACGGGATTGTGTTGATGCGAGTGGCTGGAGTAGTGATGCGAGGTATTTAGGGTGTCCTGTGTGGATAACGCGGTGGCAAATTATTGCAGTTTTGTAAGCGATGCACATGCACCAAGGTCCCCGTTTTAGTGGCTCAGCTGGTGCTGTTAGGGAGTCTCTATTAAGGGCAGCATGCCCACTCGAGGGCTCGGCGGGGTCAACGTCACGCGCCGGCGCCTGTGTTGACACACTGAACTGGGTAATCATTTTTAGGGTGGATAACCTTTGAGAAGACCCATGCCAAGTACAGACACCAATTTCCACTTAAGTGCATGACCAGGAATTGCACCAGAGTCACTAGGTTGCCGATGTAATTGCCTTAGCAGTACACCATTGCTCCCGATACGCAGAGAGCCGCTCTAGTGTTATCCAGACTACTGGGACAAGCACCGTTACTGAGGGCCCATGAATGCTGATAGTGCACACACGAGAGTCCTGTGGTCAAAACTAAACCTATCTTTGTCTCCCCGGAGCTGATGATGAAGGCCTGCACACACTAAGAATTGTACTCATTTTAAGGCTGAGTAAACCTGCAGTTCTGATTGCGATTTCTATTGGTTTGAGAATTACACTGAAGAGCTGCTCTTTCGGGATAGCCATGTGAAGAAGTGCGCCTCTCTCCTTTACGAAAGCTCGGCTCTTAAGAGCAATTCTCATACGTGAAGCTGTAAAAACCTACATCAATACATTGCTATTGGTTTGTTTGTAGCTAATCCTGTTGTTGAATCCAGGTGGATGATATTGTTGAGCACTTAATTTTATTGCACTCACACACACAGCCACAGAGATAAGCACACAACCATATAAGAGGCCTTACTATAAATGGAAGAGAACATTAATTTTCACACGATCACACCTGACTTGAAATGTTATTTAAAACGATTAATACAGACTGCTGTTGCTGTGAGTACGTTTTAAATAAAAAAGCAAAGACAAAGCAATCCTTTCTATCGGGACACTTTGACAATCTGCGACAAACTCGGAAAACACAAATCGCCAAACTCGCAAATGTGGGCTGATAGAGCGTTTGTCAGTTTGTGTTTCAATCGACTATTTCGGCAAGCATCGTGCAGTGGCCTTGCACGTGTTTGGACACGGGCCCCTCTGCTCAGCGGCGCGAGCTAACCGCTCCGTGCGTACGAATGTGAGGGCGTGCGACTCGCATCCGCACGGCAAATTACAGGGTCACGAAAGAGCACGAGGAGGATGTTTGGTTTCCGAGCTAGCTGTTACGGACACAAATCCAAATATTCCCGTGTATAGCCTCAACGGATTTTTGGGGCGAGTGCTGTTAACGAGTAGCGCTGACGATGGCTGGCAAGGCACACGAGAGAGTGTGTGGCCAGTACCGTGCCCGGCCACCTTTGTTTCCCCCGTGGTGATGTTAACACACTGCACAAAGTACTCATTGGAGGCCGAGTCGGCCTAGGGCCACTTCAGATAATCGTCACCGGTGTTGACCTTGAGGGAATCGAACTCGGGGAGTCAGGTTCGTAGGGCAGCGCACTAACCACTATACAAACGCGTACGGCACGGCACCGAGCGTAGAGTAACATTTCAAGCGCCGCAAACAACGCCTGACTGACGGCTGTACCCCCAGGTATGGCGAGCGCACACGTCCTTGAGTGACCTTGTTTACAAAAAGCCAGCGACCAGATGCTCCGTGCAGGAGCTGCAGATGGTCACAGCATCTCATTAACCTGACTACACAGGCGGGCTTTGATGAGGAACATACATCGCCCGCTTATAAAGTGTCGTTTGGTATAGATGAGCAGGTGTGTGCCTCGGTTTCGAACGAAAAAATTACCGGCGTCACACCGTTTGCATTGCTGCTGGCACCACGTTAGTTATTATTTGTGTGACGCCAACGTGGAACGTACAACTGTCCGGAGGCACTCTCAGGGCTGTTTCATTCTCAGAGTTAAATCGTTGTTATTTTTTTAATGATTAACCTAATACGTTGCTTTTTGGTGTGGTACATGTGAAACACTGTAATTTGTGAATGGGAGGTCTTCGGTTGTACAATGTGCAGCACATGTATTAAATTTAGTTCCTACACATTCGGCAGCGAAAAAACCTCTTAAGTACGCTGGCCATGTTAATGCGACCACTGACGTATTGTGCGCCGACAATGTCCACAATTAGCTTGGGTCACGCTCCGCTAATCCTCATAATGCCGAGCCTGCCAATGTGCCGCCAAACCGGACCAGGACACCTTTCATTCACTTGTCTATTATGTTTTTTTTTTTGTCGAACCAACGATGTATTCGCCCGTGCAGTTACAGTATGAATTGATGCATTAGCTGTGCGATGAGTCAGCGATGGGCAAGACGCCACACGAACACCACGAGTCCTCCTCTCCTGCTGCAACGCCGAAGTTCCCCCCTTGCCGCAAGTAGAAGCGCGCCGCCGATAGCCACGTTTCCCATTTGGAACCGTCTCTGCCAAGGAGCATTCCCGCAATTTTGCATCTGCAACGGTTCACTTGTGGTCGGTCCGCGTTAAAATACCTCGTCGGGGCTTTTCGGTCGCGAGACAGAACAGAATACTCGACGGTGTGTACAAGTGTATCCCTTTCTTTTATGAACACTGCTGGAAGCCATTTGCAACGTTTGTTTAATTTACATCGTGGTGTAAATACTAAAAAAAAAATGTGCGCTGTCAGTGTGAAATGTTAATGCCTCGGGTTGTTTGGAAGTCTGCTGTGGCAAAATGTCGAAAGTTTGCCTTGAAAACAATGTTGTTGGTTTCCTTTGTACATTTTTTATATTTGCCTTTTATAACTTCCACAGTCTCTTTCTTGTCTGTATATTGTGCATGCAGTGTCTATGAAAAGATAAATAATTGGCGCAATCAGCGGTGGATGAGGGGGAATAAACACCATCCAACACCCCCCCCCCCCCGCCCAAGATCCGATTCCTGGTATTCTACCGATATTTACCAAAGAAAATACGTTGAATGTGTTTATTATGACTGTTGATAATGTAGGGCACTAATTAATACATTTGTAATTGCATGTCCCCCCTCCCCCACCCCACATTCTTGGGAAGTTTCCAGAACTGGCTTTGACCACAGTGGTGGGTCGCGAGCAAAGCACGCCGAACCCGGCGACCCGCGCTCCTTGCCCCGTCACGGCGAGCAATGGTGGCAAGACCCCCTTCACGCAGAGGCCTCGTTCAAGCAACGGACTGACCACCAGCTGTACACAACAATGCGAGCACGTGTGATTATTGCGATGCGTTTAGTGTCATGTTTGCTCTGTGAGCTCTTTTTTACACTTTTCATGGTGGTATTACATTCACGAATAGCGGCGTTGACCTGAGGACCGGCCGAGTGGCGTCTCACCTTGACCGCACTGTTTCATGGCGATGACCTGTAAGGTTCTTCATGGAACAGCGACACGTTCACACATACACTGTGCACGCTTCCCCTGCGTGGATCGTAACCTTCTCATGGTGGAGGGGTTTGCGTGTTACAATGAACCCCAGAGCTGTCTCACCTGGAGTCTAGCACTCCTGCTCGGGTCTCCCTTCGTAATAATAATAATAATATATATTTGTAAAGCGCGAATATTCTCCGGGCGTGTTGCACCCCGTTGTACATTCGCGTGGAGACGTGCACATGAACATAGGTAATAGCATGCTGTTAAAACAATGCACATCCCCATTCAACAGCACTGAGTCCGGGGAGGATATTCCATATTCCTACGACAGGGGCGAGTGTATCCATAGGGAAACATTTGCTGGGGTGCTCGCTGCCCTCGAACTTTGTTACATTAACTGCAGACGCCACCGCACGTAATGCTATTCGCAGCGGCGTCTGGACTCTATTGTGTAACCCACTGTTGATTTCGTTCGCAAAGTGGCGCTCGGTTTATTTACCCCAGAGGAATGATGGGCTGAGTCGACCCCGACCGCAATGTCTGGCCACACGTGCGCATATGCTAAAGCACGCACATAACGCATGACCTTCTGCTCGAAAAATGTTCGCCGATCCACGAGGATGGATTGCGATGTTTAAGCGAAGCGTAATATTTTTGTAAATTGCCCACGCGCCCTTTCTAAACACGGTTACGTGACCGCGCTCGCCGAGCGGCGCCGCGACGCGCGGGGCCTCCGCGCCCCGGTGACGTCGCCATATCGCGCCTCGGTCTCGGGGTCAACTACGGAGAGACCAGTGGACAGCCGGGCCTACGACAAATTCAAACGCAGCAGCAGCAGCAGCAGCAATTTCAACGTGCGCGGCGTTTAAACGCAGCCGCCTACCGCCAGACACGTGCCAGGGACGACATCAGGAGAGGAGTTGAAACGGGACGGCGGTTGCGGGAGAGGGTGAGAGCAAGGGATACACGGTGAGGGAGGGAAGTGATGGAGGAGCTCTGCCATGGTGGCGGTGATGATGGTGATGATGGTGGCGTTGGTGACGGTGGTGGTCGCGGTTGAGGTGGTGGTGGTTAAAGGGAGCGGTGGGTCAGTGGTTAGCGCGCTGGGCTACAAACCTGGCTATGACCCGAGTTCGAATCCCGCTCACGGCCAACACCAGTGACGATTTTCCGAACCGGTCCTGGGCATCCCCTAGGTCGACTCAGCCTCAAATGAGTACCTTGTGCGGTGTGTACACATTGCCACTATGGAGACAAAGGCGGCCGGGCGTGGTGCTGGTCACCCACCTCCTCGTGTGTCGTGTCGACCTTCATAGGTGCGGCTCGCCAACGGCACTTGACCCTACAGTCTCTGCTAATGCTATACGGGGGATCTTTGGGTGACGGTGGCGGTGACGACGGTGGGCCGTGGCGGTGTTGATGGTGGTGGCGGTTGAGGTGGCGGTGATAATGGCGGTGATGTTGGTGGTGGCGGTGACGGTGGCGGTGGCAGTTGAGGTGGAGGTGACGGCAGCGGTGGTGGCAGCAATGGCGGTGGCGATGATGCGGGCGGGCGTTACCATGCTTGGGGAAGACGATGAGGTACTCGGCGTTGCACTGCGGGCACGCCACCACCGCCGTGCCGTTGCCCTTCTGCTTCTCGTCCACCCAGCGCTGCAGGCACGTCTGGTGCACCCACTTGGTGGAGCCGCGGCACCGGCACGGCCGCACCCACTCGGCGGCACGGTCGTCCTCGTCCGTCGCGAAGCACACCCAGCAGTTCCTGCGCGGCACGCGGGGCGCACGCACGCGCCGACGCCGATGTTACCGCCGCAAAGACAAAGATCCCCCGTATAGCCGTAACAGACTGTAGGGTCAAGAGCCGTTAGCGAGTAGCACCTATGAAGGTCGACACGGCGCACGAGGAGGTGGGTGACCAGCACCACGCCCGGCCGCCTTTGTCTCCCTAGTGGCAATGTTTACACACCGCACTAGGTACTCAGTTGAAGCTGAGTCGACCGAGGGGGAGGCCCAGAACCGGTTCAAATAATCGTCACTGGCGTTGGCTGTGAGCGGGATTCGAACTCGGGTCGCCAGGTTGGTAGCCCAGCGCGCTAACCACTGTACCGTCACACACACACGCGCGTGGCCAACGTTACACCGCCAAACACACGCGAACACAACCGCCGCAGGGTGGGTAAACCTGCGGGGAAGACTGCTGTTGGAAATAGTCAACCGAATTGCTCTCGAGAGCTGCTCTTCTCGGAGAGCCGTGTCGAGCGTTCCGCTTCCTCTCCTTGGTGATGTTTCGCCGCCCACGTTTGGACACGTTATCAGATGTCTGTTTGGGGAATGCTCGCCGTGGCTATCCCGAAACGGTAGCTCGAGTGCAATTGTCATACATCAAGCCATGACGACAAAAATACGAAAATAGTGAAGTCAAGAAAAAGTGTGGGCTCCGCACATTAGTTGGTGGCTGATCAACTGCAAGGGAGGTTGTGAATTGTGCGCTGGGTGATGTACCGCATAAACCTTGTGGGACGCTGGGGTTATATGTGGCCATACTTCACCGCGCTGGTCAGTGGGGGTTTGTGATGGGGGAGCAAAACCATCTGGGATATGACTCATCATGCATGTTGGCAGTGACCAGCAATCGCATTCAGATTTGTCGGGTTCACAGCACTCAGCGCTACGCCATGGAATTGAACTCAGGTGGCCGATCCTGCGGCACGCGTTCTTCTAGCATAGCGCCACCCTCCCCCTAAGTGCACGGCACACACGAGCACAGTGGGCACACGACCCACCGACGCTCATACGCAGACGCGTAAGAAACACACACCGCGCATGATTCAAACCACACCGTCATTCCAATTACCGACGCGAAAACAAACAAGGAACGCGCATAAAATACGGGGCACGCGCGCGCGCAAACGCGCACGGGCGCAAGGGTAAAGTCAGGTCGCGCTATTACGTCAATTTTAATGGGCGCAATCCATCGCCGACAGCGGCTTAAAAGACGTCTCGAGTGCGACGGAGGCCGATATGGAAAAACCGTCGGCCTACTCGCTGCTTGAGGACGCGAGCGTTGGGACGGGACGCAGGCCGCGTGCACGCGCAGGTGCACCGCATACGAGCACCGTGCCTAAGGCCCTATAGATGTTGTAAACATTTGTGGTGTTAGAATACCCTGCGACGCAAGCTGGCCGGAAGATGGACGTACAGAAAACGGATTAATTCCACCTGCGCGGAGCTTAATGTGCCATCGCCTCGTATGCATGTTTGCTCTGGGTATTCCAATCTCTGCCCACACATCACTCATACAACTGGCCACACATCGCGGTATAGGACCCACTGAATATGAATCTCATGTCTCAAAGAGGCTTTCCTGGTTAAATAGCAAGTTAATACTGGTGAAATGACGGAATTTCAACCGCAGAAAGCGTTAAAAAAAGGCGCTACATTGCATCACTTACTGCAATAATAACCTTGGGCTCCACTTTGTTCAAGTGAAAAACACACGATATCCTGCATGATTATTTATTGGCCTTTATTGAGGCAGATAACTTTATAACCCAGGCACAGCGTGTGTCTGTAGAAATCATAAAATCATAATCACACGCTGAAGGAACAAGGGTTCTGTTTCATTGGAAACAGTACAGGTAAGAAGTGACATCATTCATGCAGGGCTAAGCCGTTATACATGCAAACATGTTTAAAGGGACATCTTGTAATCCCTACAGTGGTCCCTATGTCACAGTGCCTAACTTACGATCGGAAGGTTGCTAGTTGAAGCCCCTGATGGGGGCTGAAGGAGTCTCTCATTATCGTAACGGCTGACCGCGCGGCTGCGTCCACCCCCCTTCCTCCCTGCGGTTTCCTCACGCCTCCGAGTCGTTCTCCCTTCGACCGAATACCTTCCAATACAGTGCTGCGCATTATAAACTGCAATATTAAATTAGTACGTTAAATTATGATGCGTAGAGCACCACTTTGTGCGAGGCCACCGGCATGGCTGTTATTTTAACGGAGTGCTCTCTACCATAGGAATGCGGAATGAGCAGCACAGGCGACAGGTCTGGCGAAGAGGCCAATGTTGGTACGCGCATACGGAGGCAATTTGACTTTGATTTTGATATGATCACAGCTGCTGCTCAAGGGTATTAGTTTAACATTCATGAAGAGGTTGGTAGCAGTGGCCCTTGACTCGGAGTCACTGGAACACAGCCTCTAAGCAACACATCAATTGGCCACATGCAGAACGTGGCATTTCATTCATACGCACCCAATCAGCAACGTTCGCGGAGGTCACGTTTGGATGCTGTGTACGGAAACGCGTACATTAAGTAAGCTTTCTCTGCTTTTTCTTCTCCTCAAAGGCTTTCGCGTGAATGGAATAGTCTGTCACGGCGGCTCAGTAAAACTGGAAGACAATCAAAAGAACCATTTAAAAAGCGGTCGGACGTGTTCTTGGTAAATAGGCTGCTTGGGGGATATGGCCAGCATACTCGGGCAGAGGAACAGTAAGGCTTCTTGTGTCTATTGGGCATTAAAGACGAGCAGCCTGCAAAAGCCCCGCTCATAAAGGGACGACCCAGAAGGAATGAATGGCCTTTTCTGGTTCCAAAACGATCTAACGCTCTAATGCAAGCGCTCATTGGTATGTTCACCTTGAGAATTGGAAAACAGCCAATGTGACATTAAAACAAGGGGGGGCGGGGCGGGGGGGGAAATGCCTCGCTCGAGAGTCGCGTGCAAACGCTGCCGCGGCTGAAATGTCCGCGCGCGGAGCCGAGAGGAACAAGAAACGATCGCAGCAGCCATCGTGACGACGCCGTGCACCGATATACCCGTCGCACAAAAGGTTAAGGGCTAAATGTTTTTGTCTGCTTAAAAATCATCCCAGTTTTATGCATTTTAATTTTTAACCACCCCCCCCCAAGTCTTTAAGCGAGCGTTTATGTGCGCAGAATTATGAAAAGACGCATGACTCGTGAGAGCAGAAAGTTCTCTCGCGTGGGCGAGTCGCAGCCTATTATGATTCTGAGCACAGTGGCGTCGAGAAACCAGAAGGAATGACCTTAACGCATCTCATTGATAATTACGCTGGCCTTACATTGACATATTTGCTCAAGGTTTAACGGTATGCTGATGAGCCGTGCTGAAAAACTTCCTTAAAATAAAATGAATGTTTTTTTTATTATTATTTATGCAAGGCACATTACCACACGCACATTCGGCTTTAAAGCCAGCGGGTCCGGGTGCTGATTAAAAAGCACATGATATACACGGTGTTTGGATATTTGCATGAGGCACACAATTTATACTCTAGAGTACAGGGCCAGGAAATGTGTTTCCTTAGTTTGCCCTCACCCACATTCCCCCTCCCCTCATCCCCACAGTGGGAGGCCGCAATGGGCCCTCCACCAGTTGTAGTGCATCATACGCACTCATTCGGCATCGTTGCGGAGATCCCTTCCATTTGTATTGATGTAGGTTTTCACGGCTCGATGCGTGACAATTTAATTTAAGACCCGCTCTTTCAGGATAGCCGTCTCAAGCTTGCTGCCTCTCCCTTTCGCCTCCCACGTTGGAGGCCTGATAATGCCACCAGCGTGGGAGACAAAACGTTGTCAAGAAAACAGGAGGAACGCTCAACACGGCTATCCAGAAAGAGAGGCTCTTAAGACCACTTTTCATCCCTTCCGTTTGTTCACTTGTTTAAAGCAAGCAAACTCTGGACCGGTTTTGGCATTATGAAAATCATC
>JAZEWU010000012.1:9170057-9187801 GCA_036362915.1 Geotria australis
GCGTCACACACGGGTATTCCCGGAAAAGTACGGTTTCCTATCACGTTCAAAACCACTCCAACAGAGAGCCAACCATGGCCTAATATTTCTCACGTGAAAGTGAGCAATATATAGGGTGCATCATTGGACCCGGAGGGAATGTGTTGTCTAACAGTATAAAAATGTCGCATTTCTTACGGGTGCAGACTTTACCCTGTAGTTGCCATAACAAAGCAAAGACAAAAACAATTAATATTTGAATCATTGTGAAGAATACGAATAACAAAATAAATAAGAACAAGACATATGTCCTTCATATTATCTGTCCCTCCGCTTAAGGATTAAAAGTATTATTTACACGTCCCGTGAACCACAAAGACCTCCTCTGGGTGCAAAATGTCAGCGGCGCTGGTGGACCACAAACCGGACCGATTTCGTCACCGTGTCTCAAGTAGCTTGTCGCGAACGGCATCAATTAAAAATACGATTAGTCCCAAGATTAATGGCACGGTTAGTTACTGTGGAATTATATTTCACTATATATGGGTATAACGAGGTGCAGCAGCGGTTCATTGGATATCACGCCGTGCTATTAACGAACACAGCGAGCAGAGTTCAACTGCTTTCTGTGGCTCACGACGGCAGCCAGTGACATCTGAACCGATCCTGCCCCCCACTAACCTGAACTGACCAGCGTGGTGAAGTATGGTCAAACAAAACCAGTTATGTGGGAAGGCCCTCATCCAGCAGTCAATAGACAAACGTGCTGTAATTTATTTGGTATATACTGTATACGGCTGATAAAAGGAAAAGTACAGAATGACATGTACGCCGTACATGCACTCGAATTAATATGGAAATGTGTATGATTTAAACTCTCAAGTGTTTCAAAGTTTATAAAATACAGACAGTCTATAAACCAGTTTATTGGTAAACGTAAAATACGCAAACGACAAAGATCCCTCGTTTGGCTTTATAAACCACTGGGGTAAGCGTCGTTAGCGAGCACGTGTTAAGAAGGGCAACGTCGTACACAACGGGGTGCGTGGCCAGCACCATGCCCAGGCAGCCTCCTATGATTCTCCACTGCTGGATAGTCATACACGACACCATCGTTCAAGGCTGAGCTGGCTGTAGCAAAGGCACCATGTAATACTTGCCACCGATGTGCGTGATTGGTAATCCAACCCAGATTGCTGGTGTCACGGCACACTCTGTAAACATCTATGCCACAACCCATGCTGGGCAAAACAACTGGTGTATAAAAACAACGTGCATGTTGTGCATAACAACAACCGCTCTTCGTAAATGCGAGGCGGTGACACCACGGCGCTTGCACCAGGCTTGGTGTACATTAAATGACACCGGCAGATCACAGGATAGGCGCAAGTGTTGTCATACGGCCGATACCCATAACAGCCGCACGTTGGTCCACTCTGCAATATCTGTGACATTTCAAATTAAACAAACAGCCGCATAAACGTGTAAACAGCAAGACGGGTCATGTCACGGGTTAAAGGGGCTACGTATGAAGGCAAGACAGTGATCCCCCGTGTAGCCTTAACAGAATGTAGGGTCAAGTGCTGTTTGCGAGTAGCATCTATAAAGGCCGGCACGGCACACGAGCGGGTGGGTGTCCGGCACCACACCCGGCCACCTTTGTCTCCCTAGTGCCGATGTTCATACATCGCACCCAGAACTCATCTAAGGCTGAGTCGCGGTAGGTGAGGCTTCGGACCGGTTTAGATAACCATCACCACTATCGGTGTTAACCTTGGGGCAACCCAGGAAATGGTTGTAGGGCGCCTCCCGACAGTGGGGTGGGGTGGGGAGGTGTCCGGCTGGTTGACCAAGCGGCAACCTTCATGTCAGTGCTTTTAAACAGTGAGGGGGGTCAACGCTGAATTTTGCCTGGGGCCCCAGAATTACTAAGACTATCCACAGCTGGCCGTGAGTGAGAACGGAGCTCGGGCGGCCGGATTGGTAGAGCAGAGCAACGCGGCGCGCCACTAACCCACTACGCGAACTCTCCCCTCGCTCGCATTCACACTTGGGAACTGCCACCTGGTCCTGTGCGCTGTGCCCCATAAACCACGGGCAGTTCTGGCCGACTCTGGCCGCGCCCTGCCCCCCCCCCCGCCGGGTCCCATGTGCACCGCGGCGGACCCATCTGCCACGTGACACGGCCACACATGAGAGCAGCTGGTCCCCTCTGCCCACATACACGCGCGCGCTTCGTGCCCCTCGGCTCGGCACAGCCGCGACGAACACACGTATTTTCAATTAGCGTAATGCTCAATATCCCATCGGCAAAAATCGGAAAAAATTGAGAAAAATGTGAACAGGAAAAATCCGCACCAGCTTCTTTGAACCTGCGCGTCTGGGTATGATGCACAGTCCTGGGTTTCACAGTTTTCATTTTGTCTCTCAGTAGTCTTGCTTTCAGCCATTATTCCTCTCTCGCCTTAAGCATTATTATTATTTTGTTGCCGAGCATGAAATATACATTAGGTTTCATAACTTTTGTTTAACTGCGATGGACTGGCGTCCCATCCCCGGGCACTCCGGTTTCCTCCCACCGTCCAAAGACATGTTGCCAGGTTAATTGGCCTGCTGAGTAAATTGCCCCAGGTGCCCTGCGATGGACTGGCGTCCTATCCTGGGTATAGCCCTGCCTTGCATCCTGTGTCTGCCGGGATAGGCTCCAGCTCACCGCGACCCTGTACAGGATTAAGCGGTTTTGAAAATGGATCGATGGATCTTTTGTTTAAAAGACTGAAAGGGATGATTTTGCACTGCGTGTTAAGAACGTGTACATTTATTTCCTGCTCTCTAGTGAGCATCTCCCTTAACAAAACGCATTATTTGAAAATAGATTAAGTCAAAGGTGTCGGCTGCGATATTTGTCAAACATTTCAATTTACCTCTCCTTACGGCCGTATCAATCACTATAACCAGGTAAATTTATGCTCACCATCGCATCTCAACTAGCTTGCGGCCCTACTAAATCATCTTAATACGGAGTAAAAAAAAAACTGAAAACCGCAAAATATTCAATTACCCCCTTATTTACGCATTAATTTATTGCAATGTTCCCGAACATAAAAATGACAATTAAGAAGCAGTCCTATTTCTTTAATTTTCTATAATGCTCCATCGCTGAACATTGACATAATAACAATAACGATAATTGAATTTACCACGTAACACAATGTGACTAACAAAACGGGAGAGAAAAAACAACCCTTAAAAGGAGTGTGCCCTACTTTGAGAATATTAAACAGCTCATCAACCGAACTTAATTATTTACAGCCGACAACAGGGCGCTGAACAACGGCACCGGGCAAGCCGTGGGATGTAAAGGAAGTCAGGTCTTTCCATGGCTATTTAATTGGATTAAAGAAGGCAGATCGAGGGGGGGATGGTGGGTGACTTAGGAGGAAGGGGAGGGGAAGGCGAGAGGGCGGAGGGAGACTGAGCTGGGGGGGAAACAAGCCCCGTGTTTGAACAAAGACAATTTTCCACTGCTGACAGGTAAACTCAGCGTTATTGGCAACAGCGAGAGGAGCCAGGTGTCGCCTGAGTAACAGGCGAGCAGGTCGCGAGGTAGGGGGCGGCGATGGGACAGATGGGTTAATCATGTTCATAGAATGCGCTGTGCATTAAGGGCGTTCCAAGGTCACCTTGCGTTGTTCTGTGAACTCCACCAGTCTTCACAACAAATGCAAATTAAATGTAAAATCTAAATGTACCCTTGTTGCTCTAATGCATCAAATACAACGTTATTGAACAGGCTAATTAAAAGCCTGTAAACGCCGTACCTGATCAGAAGTCATTTTTAGTAGGTGGTTGTGTTTTAAGTGCCTTTGGTGGGTTTTAATCTAAGTCTTTATTTATTAACACACGTTGTGATCAGATTGCTGTTCCATTACTGCCATGTGATCTGTATGTGAAAAACCCACAAAGTATTTTACGGTAATGAAGGTTTACAGGGCAGCTCAGCTGTAGTTTTATCACTGCCTATAAAGAGATTAAGGTGGAACACAAACGGAATGAGTATAATAACTCAAACTTACAAAGGCGTGCAGAGGCGAATTATAAACGTATTCGTAACGTGCGACCATCAAGTTGCTTGGTTCGAAAGTACAACAGAAGCTCACAGAAGGACATTTTCTGGCATAATACCCTAAAAAAATTAAAAGGAATACATTTCCATGCCGTTTAGCATGTGTAAACAATTATACATCCAACAGCCACTGTGAATTAAATAACCATTCCATTACTTTTGCTTGTATTGAGATACCTTCCTTAGAACCTCCCATGGGTTGTGGGTCGTTTTGCGCATCGTTCAGCACAACGGCAAAACGTCGGACACCGTTCCGAACAACACCCAGCACTACAGGAGAACGCGCAGCACAACCGCAAAGACCTATGTGCGGTGGCAGCAACATCCGTGGGGAAGTTTAGCACCAAAACGCCATATGCAAATTTGCACCTAGTTGAATGAGGGCCTCTGTTGCTCTTGAGGGGCGACTATTCTCGACACCTCACTCTGCATTCATGGGATCTCAAGGCCGTGGAAGAATGGCATTTTTACGAATACAGGAAAATGTATATAAAAGGCACACCTTTGACATCCACAGAAGACATATTCCCTCTTTAAGCCTTGTTTTTCTAACAGGCCACAATTTTCTTCGCCGAACACCACAAACGATCGAACAACTGGCTCACCTTTTTACCGGTGTATACTTTTACCACAGGTTTGCGAGAGATAAAATGTGAATAAAGAAACTTGATTCATGTTTCCACTGTTTTGGTCTGGACTGCGAGCCCAATGCAGTCAAGTCGCACTTTATACCCAATATTGTAATGCCGAGTACGATTGCAACACAAAACAGCCATGGATTAGAAAGCATCGAAATGATTGTAGTTTTAAAATTTCCAGTGCAAGCTCTACTCGTATAAACTGACCTATAAAGCAAGCCTGATGATCCCTTTAAAGCAACATGTTTTTGTAACCTCAGTTTCGAAGAGCATCAACAGCATGTAAAAAAGCATTTGGTCCAATATCAAATTGCATCAGCTCAAAAATCTGAAGACATCAATTCGCAGAAATGCAAAATGAGCGCAGCCAAAATAAGGCTCGAATAACCGTCTCCACTGCACAAAGTCATCTGAAAATAGATGCGTCTAGATCCACGCTATGAAGACTATGATTCATACCCAGCTTTCAGTATCTTTCTCAGGGCTGCATATTATTATAGGTACATTTGCAGGCACGGCTGCAAGTTCACCTCGCGCATTTTTGATATTCATGGCACAAGAAGCTATGTGCACGACATTCTGAGATGCTACTCTGAGATGATAGGCAATATTTGCTTTAGTCCAAGCATGATTGAGCATATTTATGATGTGACATAATGAAAAGTAACATGTCAATGTGCATGTGCATAAGGAAGATATAACAAAAACTGAGAAGTACGCAAAGAAGCCAGGATGGATGCAAGGTAATGATGACATGACGCATTTAGATGTGAGGCCTTCTCTACCGATAACCACGAGATTACTCTACAAGCAAAGTTCAGCTCAGCAAATGCACGTAAGCAAAAGTACAAAGTTGGCAATAACATTTCGAAATTACATACTTAAACCACGCACGGACTGAATGTAACAATTTACATTTGTTACCACATTCACCCACCCTGATCTCTATATATTTTTAATAAGGCTTGGAAGACTGCATTCGTTTCCACTTAATCAAATGCCTTTTCGTAGTCTCAAAATGTCAGGCATATGGTATTTGACATTTGTTTGCTTCCCTGGAATATGATTGATAGTACAGGCGGCACAGTGGCACGGTGCTGCCACTTCACAGAAAGAAGGTCCCGGGTTCAAATCCCGACTCCGGTGCCGTTCTGTGTGGAGTTTGCGTGTTCTCCCCGTGTGCGCGTGGGTTTTCGCCGGGTACTCAAGATATCCTCCCTCAGTCCAAAGACATGCTGGTGCATGGGTTAGTTGGCCTGCTGACGAAATTGCACCTGGTGCCCTGTGATGGACTGGCGTCCCATTCTTTGCATACCTCTGCCTTGCGCCCTGTGACGGCAGGATAGGCTCCGGCTCACCGCAACCCTGTATAGGATTAAGCGGTCCTGAGAATGTTGATGATGATTGATAGTACTGTATGTATATGGCCGATGGTTGAAAAAACTTTGTATAAACCGGTGAGCTCGCGTGGTTGGTTAATCTCTACTTTGACCATTATTTGGTTCCCTCTCATTTTCAGGAATCGTTTACATACATATCATGCGAGATTAAAGGAAGTGTAATTCTTTCAAGCAGTTTTGTCTCCATTTTTGAAAATGACAATGATTGAGGTACACCGTGTTTAACGTCTGTCTTCTTCTTCTTTGCGATTCTTCGAAGCACGATGGTCAGCTTCTGGACATCCTTGTCTTTCAGCTCGGCTTCGAAGTGTTTGAAACATTTTAACAGTCCTGCTTTCCCATTTTGATCAACACGGCCAGTTTCTACTGAGACTGCATAATGAAATAACAAGATACGAATCGGAAGTCGATTCCGCCAAGGAGATCAGTTTTCACCGAGGCTATTCACAGTGGCACCTGAAGATATTGTCGGAAAATTGGATTGGAAAAATAAAGGTATTAAGACAAACGCCAAAAGTCTTATCCATGTGTAGTTTTCTGATAACATGGTCATTATAACAACCAGTGAAAATTAATGGAATAGATTGGAAAAGCTAAAATCGAAGCCTTCACGGTAGGGTTAAAGATAAATGAGTAAACAAGTCGTGTACAACAAGTTCCCTGCACAAAATAGTAATTGGAGACAAACAACGTGCTGATAAACACATCAGACACACGTCACCAGATGTACCGTGATATTTACACAGATTTCATCATGATCACGAGTCCGGATCTCTCCACCGCCAGATGGAGGGCCTCCCCGTGCCGTGTCCACCCCTCGTCGTCTCGCGATGGCACAATCCATCGCGCTCTTGCGTACAAACTGATCTCATTGCTCCATGACCATGGTGGTCACCCTCCCAGGCGTCTTCTCTATTTGGTTGCCGTGGTGGTGAGATGCTATCTCCTCCGCCTGGTATACAGGTCGTGGTTCCATCCCAACCCTGATGCCTGTATGAATGGAGTTCACGTGATCTCTCCCCAGTGGTCGCGTGGATATTTCTCCGTGTCCTTCGGTTTTTCCCCTCGCCGTTTAGTAACATGTGTTTAGATTATTTGGCTACTATAAACTCCCACGTCTGATAAGCCACTCCATTGAGTTATTGTGTGCGGTCAGTTCACCTCTGAAAAACATCTAAAATAGTTCAGTTTATTCTACCAACAATCTCACGTCTTGTAGCAATATGCCCTGCCCAAGCTCACTTGCTTTTATAAAATAAATAATAATAGCATTTTATATAGCGCCTTTCACCCGAGGGTCACAAAGCGCTGAATAAGGGCCGCGAAAAGAACGGCATGTCAACAATGAAAGAAAAAACAACCAATAAAAACCAAAGGGACAAAAATGTGATGCATATGTGTTTGCTCTTGGATCTATGTGTTTCTATGTCTCAATGTAATTCTCACCATGCATCGCTCCTCTTTGGTCCTTTTAATATTTGAGCTTTTATTGCATTTTCTTTGTTATCATTGTTTCTGATCCATGTAATAGCAGACATTGGGATCCCAGTCCCCCATCCATGTTTGTCATAGAATATAATCTACTGTCCTAATTGTGACCCTAGAAATATTATTTCCATTCGTTCAGCAAAACTGTCGTGTGCAATTTTTGTTCTGCTCATGCAGTATTTAACTTCAGCCAGACTTTGCAGATTACTTTATCAAGGTCTTCAACAACATCAGCGCTTTGTGACCCTCGGGTGAAAGGCGCTATATAAATTTATATTATTATTATATTATTATCATGCAGTTCGTTACTTTGCGCTATGAAAATAAAGTCAGATATACTGAGATGGTTGAGAAATGTTCCATTATGCCAAAGCCTTTATTTCGGCAATACAGATTTTTGAGAAAAAGTTTTCTAATATTACTGTGAATAGCCTTGGTGGGAACATTATTTCCTAGTCTGGCTCCTCACGTGATTTGTGTTTTGTTACTTTTTTTACTTGCAATCTCACCAACCAGTCCATCTTTACAAAGAACAGAGATTTAGTGCCTCGATTTAAGCCTTACACGAGGTCAGTGTGACACGCTATGGAATCCCATTGCAATAACTTATCAACCACACCGCATAAATGAGCATATAACATAATGGAAAGGGGAAAAACGAAATTAAACTGTGGGGCAGTTGTCCATACACAACTATCAGCTCGAAAATTACATTGTTAGCTTTCAAAATGTAATCCACAACTGAAGTAGAAATTGTGTACGTTATTTCAGTAAGTATGCTTGCAAACACACTTTAAAAAACGCTGACAGCAAGTGTCCTGAACAGAGGCCACCCACCCAGCCAACAGCCTCCATAAAAGCTCGGTTTCAAATTACCAGCTGAAAACTTAAAAAGGATAAATCATTATTGTTTTCCAATTTACACTTTATACAGGTTTTAAAATTACTTTTTATAGCTGGCTGCCTAAAGCTAGGAGGCCATAACAAGTAACGCTTCGCTTACCCGATCCATTCGTTTTCGCGGCAAGTACCTATCTGTGTAAGACCAGCATCTACTTACTCATCACTTACGGTCATTAGATTTCAAGTGCAGTGCACCATACCATTAATATAGTCCCGTGTTAAAACATATCAACGATGGAACTACAAAATTAACTCTTTTTTTCTAAAACATTCATATCGACATATTTATCTTTGATTTTTTTAAACCACATACTGCCCTATAAAGCTTATAAATATACACCGGCATGTAACAATTACTTTTGGTATATTAAAAAAAGGTCAGGTTATTAAATTATGTCCAACAGAGCATACATTTACGGTGCTGGGCTGAGGCCATTATTAACTTAGTCAACAGCCATGCCGACGACAGCACGCTGGGTATATCTGTAAAAAGAACAGCGCCCAGCCATGCAAATGACTCTCCTATTATTAGGCATAGTAACTGCATGATCTTTAAAATCTCTTCCAGCTGTGAGCATGAACAATTGTATCTAAAATAAGATTTGCTCTTGACGAGACGTAACGGTGTCGTCCAGGACACCAAGTGGAATAATGTGGCCTGAGCAGACCCATCTAAACAACGGAGAAGTGCCTGCCGTAATGGGAATCACGTTACAATGGAGTTTACACATTACCCTCCTTAAACAGTTTAATGATGAATGCATGACCTTACTAGGAACCAATTTAAAGAAGCGGCTCATCATGAATTAAAGGTTACGCGTGTTTAAATCTGAAGCAAGTAAATACGGTGAATGTGAACAAAAATAAAGAAATAACATTGGTATTCATCAATGTGCCACCACTTGTGCTAAAATTTGTTTAAAGTTAATCGAACAAATATTTCTACTGCATGCCTTTCATTTCCTGCTCTCATTTCCATAATCCATTACAACAGTGACATTTAAACAATCTCATGACTATTTATCTAAGAAAACTAGAATAGCAAATACAGTTGCCATGTTCATCTCATAGTAACCATTTCAGGGCAGCTTCCCACTGTCTCGTCACCGTGTGGATTCACGCAAAATAAACCATTCTCCAACAAACATTTGACCAATAAAAAATACGAGTTAACAAAAGGTTCTAATGAAATTGTGTTTCAAATTTAGATGACATTGCTGGGGGGTTTTGGGCATATGATTTTTTATTCTATTGGATGGATGATAACCTTATACATGCTCCAATGAACCCCATAGCTATGTCACCTAGTCTACCAAGCCTGGTAGGCTTTCCCTTGGTGACCAGGTCTGTAGTCCAGCACTCCTGCTAGGCTCTCCTTTGGTGAACAGCTCTGGGGGGAGGTTCCAGACAAATAACAATCCAAAGACCCTCTGACTAAATAAGGATGGCAACAGATAAGGCAGCCGGCCATAAAATACTTCTCCAATACCCGCATCATTGGGGGGCAACCGGCCAACCCGGGTCAACCTGGACAGAGGCCGTTTAAACCAACAGTAACAGCAACCACTTTGTGGGGAAGGCAATATGAATGCACTGGCCCCTGCCATATAAAAGGGGAATGGACTGCTTAGGCTCATAGCTGTAAATGAGGGATGGGATAAGCACTGCCTCAATCCTCATTTAAGCGAAAAACAACCCGTGAATCATTTAATACTGTTGATTACATATTTCTGGGTTGCATTCATTTTTCGAGTTTTCACCATTTTCACCATTTCCTATTCGCATTTTTGAAACAATGACACATTCCACACTATTAATACCCCAATTGTTTAGGGATTTTTTTCCTCAAGTCATACAAATATTCATGGAAAGTTATAATGTATATATGGGTTTGGTTAATAATACAGTAATACAATCTTATTTTAAATATAATGACCACTTCTTTCATCCAGAGAGCCTCATAATGAGTGTAAGTACTGTTTTTCAGAAGGGTTCTGTGCTTGGGTTGCTGAGCAAATTCCATATTGCTTCCTCTGTGATTTCTCTCATACATACCAATACAGAAAATTGTTATTGCACTGCTACAATAAGCATACGGATCCATAAAGGTGCCAAAATTTGACCCTTTGTGAACTGTTCTGTAATTTGGTGTACACATTTAGATTAAAACTCAATCTAACCTGGCATTGTGATTTCGTACTTGCCAATATGATTCCAAGCGGGATTGTGGGATCAACGAAATCGTGGTCAGTGGGACACGGGGTGAGGGGGGGGTATCCAGAGGGTACTGTGCCAACCATGGCGTGAGGTAATAAAGTGAAACTACAGGGCCCGGCTAGCCTAGTACAACACATAACACATGCATGGGCCATACATTTCCCTGCCAATTCTGGTCAATACCAGCCAACTGGAATTTGGATCGACCACAAGCAATTCCACTGAGACTACCGAAATTCCCACCGAAATTACCATTCAGACCACTTGGACCACCACTGCGACCGCCAGCACAGCTGCAGATGATCATGATGTGAACACTGAAGATGGTGCAGTTGCAGCTGTTAGAGCTCCTGCTGATGATTATGATAACTGGAGATTGCCATCATTGGTCAAGCTGTTACCACAACATGACAAAGTCGTCGTCGTGAGTGCTACATTCAACCTATTTGTGTTAGCGCATGCTGCCCTGCATGGATACATGGATAAATGCGGATAAGAGAATCCACCACTAGCGACCCTCACATCAATCCGGATAAGAGGAGTTAAAATATACAGTGACTACACTAGAATGCATTGGTTTTTATCTATATGTTAATTTGATGCAATAACATGAACAGAAACCAAATATCTGCTTCATTTTGCCTTATTGATGAGCTGCAATTTATTAATTATCAGGGTCGTGGTGAAGCTGGAGCCTATCCCAGTAAATACAGGATGCAAGGCAGGGCTATACCAAGGATGGGACACCAGTCCATCGTGGGACACCAGTGGCAATTTAGTCATCAGGCCAATTAATCCAGACAACAGCATGTCTTTGGACTGTCGGATGAAACCGGTGTACCCGGCAAAAACCTACACACACGGGAACAAAATGCACGCTCCACACGGATTCTCGAGCTGGGAATCAAACCCGAGACCTCTAATCTGTGAGGTGGCAGTGCTATACTCACTGTGCCGCCCGAGGTACAATTTATTAAACATATTTTGCACATGGGAGATAATGGAAGTGCCGTAAGTGATAATTCAACAATCATTCACAAACCCACATAAGAGTAGCAACCTAGTTTGCTTGTCTTGAACCAATGCTGCTGAATGTATACGCTGCCACACGAATGTGTGGCTAATGGTATGTGTAAAAAAATACTTATCTTTAAGTGGCGTGGCAGATGTGAGAAGGATGCATATTTGTTAATTCACATACAGTCCGGCTTTAAACGTGGCATCGGGCAGTCTTAGGATGTTGCAAGTAAAAACAGCAACGGTTCATAACCCTAATTGGCCTGCGGACTAAATTGCCCCCGGTGCCCTGGGATGGACTGGCGTCCCATCCGGGGTATAGCCCTGCCTTCCGCCCTATGTCTGCCGGGGTAGCCTCCGGCTCACCGCGACCCTGTACAGGATTAAGCGGTTTCTAACAATGGATGGACGGATGGTTCATAACCCATAATTTCTGGTCCGTTTTACAAACCCCTGGGTGCTACAATCTGAAATAAAACCAGCGTGGCACCGGCTACAACTGTCCAACAGGACATGATGGGAGGGCAGCAGTGCGTGTCAACAAGTTCTTGTTGTGGCAGGCCCTGACGTGGTGGAGGCGGGGAGAGGCGTTGCTAGTGGCACTCGGGACCAACCTCACTGGTGGCCGTCACCGGACACAGTGAAAGTGGGCCAATCGCCACGGTCATCTGTAGTTGCCAAGCCCCGCGATTTGCACGGACTGGTCTGCTCCCTGTGAACCTCAGCGGTATGCGGATTCGGTGCCGTTTGTTTACAGGGCTTGCATCTTACCTCATGTTTTAAAATGAGTCAAATAAATAACAAGATGCGGGGTTTGGCCTCAACACAGTATGTCCATATATCCATTGTCAGAAACCGCTTAATCCTGTAGAGTGTAAGAGGGTCGTGGTGAGCCGGAGCCTATCCCGGCAGACACAGCACGCAAAGCAGGGCGATACCCAGGATGGGACATTCTTTCCTCACCCCAGCACTCCCGCCATGCCTGTCCTACACATACATTGTTGAAAGTCCCTGCCTATACACACGCTGTATGTATATAATTTATAAATGTGTGTGTGTATGTGTCCATATGCGGGCACAGTGAATTCCTGGAAATGTTTGTTCAATCCCTTGTAATGTTTTGATATTAGTCATACAGCGGCGGATCCTTGTAAAACCAGCACGTGATTTGGAGAATCTTTTGTTCCCGTATCCCAATTTCCCCTCAATCAGGAACCTCCCTAGCTCAGACACAATTTCCTATCGCCCTCACAAACGCATTGTGTGCAGTAGATGTTAACCGACCCCTGTAGATATGAGTACAGTAGACCAAGTGATACCCACAGTGTCAGGGTTGGGCGACATATTTCCCGACACCCGAAGAGGGCAGACACACCTGCAAGAAAGTGCCGTGCATTGATGGCTAATGAGCCAAAGACAAATATCTGCCGTATAGCCTTCACACGCACGACACACGTGGCCATCGCCACGCCCGACCGCCTTTGTCTCCCCAGTGGCGATGTTTACACACTGCACCAGATAAATAATAATAATAGCATTTATAGAGCGCCTTTCACCCGAGGGTCACAAAGCGCTGCACAAGGCTGCGGAGAGAACGGCATGTCAGTAACATCGGACAGATAAACTGAGAGTCAAGCAATCACGATAAACCACAGGACATAGATCATAAAGACAGCAGAAAAATCAAAACATAACAGTAGCAGCCACAGAGAGCCTTCCATCCGAGGGCCGAGTCGACCTAAGAGAGCTGAGTCGACCTAAGAGAAGCCCATGAACGGTTCAGATAATGGTCACCAGAGTTGGCCGTGAGCGGGCATCGAACTCGGGGGTCGTTCATAGCACAACGCGCCAACTGCTGCGCCACCGCTCCCCACATTGTGCGAGGTGGTGAGAGACACAAATAAAGGGACTGTCACACCTCCCACGGGTGTCATTTTCTCTACCCATGGTTATGGCGATAGGTGCTGCTATAATGAGCATTGTACGTCGCAGTAATATTTTGTTACAAATGGTGCAGGTGTCACAAGTGGTGACCTGGGCCTCGCCTAGGTCAACTCAGCCTGAAGTGAGTGCAGTACGCTCAATCCACTCTCCTCATGTGCCGTGTCCAGTCTTAATAGGCGCTCGCCAACTGCACTTGCCCCCAACTGTGCATACACTGGTATAAAGCTCAAGAGGGAATCTTTGCCTTTGTGGGTGTTTATACATACAGTAGTACTGTGTGCCTTGTGCAAACATGCCCGGTTAAGCTGTATGGACCGTAGGGGAAAGTGCTGTCAGGGAGTACTGTACTGTACCTATTATGGCTGGCATGGCACACACTTGGGTGATAAAGCCAAACACTAAATCTTGTTTCCATTGTGTTCGCGGTAACGATGCTCACACAATTGATCCATGTACCGATTTAAGACCCAGTTTACCCAGGGGAGGTCCATATTACCTACCCTCTGACGTGTCCCACCAGGAATCAAACTTAAGCAGAACATGTGATCCAATGGACCACGTATGTGCCTTTCCATGTGGAGTTCGCATGTTCTCCCCGTGTCCGCGTGTGTTTTCGCCGGGCACTCCAGTTTCCCCCCCACAGTCCAAATACATGCCGCTGCATAGGTTAATTGGCCTGCTGACTGAATTGCCCCCGGTGCCCTGTGATGGACTGGCGTCCCATCCTGGGTATAGCCCTGCCTTGCGCCCTGTGTCTGCCGGGATAGGCTCCGGCTCACCGCGACCCTGTACAGGATTAAGCGGTTTCTGACAATGAGATGAGACGTATATGGCCACACTGGCACATTGGTATATAAACACGTATTACAACACACATACGCACCACATATTATTTATTTCACTTTCAGCAGAGGACCCCGCAACTCCTTGCCAGTTGCCGGTCATACAGGAGGCGCAAAGCGTATCCTGGAAACGTGTCCGGGTTTCGTTTACTTGGCAACGTCACTGAAAGAATAGGACCCATGTCTTAAGCAAATGCGACCGTCACACCAACCAAAGTCATTGCCGTGGTGAGTGTACATCCCCCCCGCCCGAGCTTCGTGTAACATAAGCAGGGCTGTGTCCTCGGGGCCAAGGTGACACAACAGCCTCCTTTCTCAAACACCTTCCAGTTTCAAGTTGATTAAGTGTAACCAGGTGAGAACTCAAGAGACCAAGACGAATCTCATTTGCAGTCCAGTAGCGACCTGGGGCATTAGTCTGCCATTAGGTGGTGATGACTGCTATGTTTACTTCCCAAATGAGCAAAATGCGGTGTAATTTAAAATAATTTGCAAATTTGGACCCTGATGTTGGCACAAGGTGGGACACTATTTAGAATGACGTCAGGGGATGTTTAACGCCCACTGTGAAGCAGCCGGCGTGTATTATTATGACATTACACCTGCAGTATTAATCAGGATGGCTGCTGGATTCGCACCGTGAACAGTTGCAAACTGCGCTACCGCTCGGCCATGCCACTGTTGTCAGCTGCCACGACGCATCACACCACCTCCTGCGTCCCGTGATCCTAACCTAACGCCTTTCTTACACACATTTATTGTAAGTCAAGGGTTGAAAGTGACTAAGCTCAACCATGGAAGGGACTTGTGAACATTGTAAAAACTGATAATTTTACGCGATCCAGCTAACGACAGAGCATCGCTACACACGCCAAATTATATTAATACTAGGATGTTTGGGCCCGATACTCGGGCCTCCTAACCCCATCCACCTCCTCCTGACACCTCTTCGCGTCTCCCTCCTCACCCCGTTATCTCCTGACGATCTTCTCCTTTCGCAGCACCTCGTTGTTCTAACCGAGATCTCGCAGTCACCTCCTTTTCATAACTCCATCTATCCGCGTTCTATTCACCGCCTCGTCACCTCGTCTTCCTAACCCCGTTGTCCTCACATCGTCTCGCTAACCCGATCTCGCCACCTGCCTAGAACATATCCCCCCTTCTCTTCACCTCGTCTGTCTCCCCGTCTCCGCGTCCCCTCGACTACTACTCCCTCTCCGTTGTCTAACCGCGCCCCGCCTCTAGTGGCTGCAGGGGTAAGGTGAAGCCATTGAATACAACACAGGAATATGAGCGCGACGTGGCAGGACGGTAAGAGATTGGCAACGACTTGCAGAGGCCAGCGGTAGATCGGCTGATGATGATGACACGAAACGAAAGGTATTGATTCTTACACACGTTTTGGTGCATGTATCGTGCACTTAAAAATCTATATTAATAGATTAATCAATGCATCATTCCACCATTACTCTGCAACCCATCCATGGGTGTGTACCGTTGCCATTATAAAAATGGGACGACTTAGATGACCTAATCAGGGCCGTTTCAGTGGCATGACTATCATGCGGATATAATTGTGTTTACTGCGTGCAGCCACGCGCAAGCTCCAACACCGCAAAGCAGTTAACTATTATAAAGGCAGTTTACTAGGTTTACGCCCCAAAACATGATTATGTGCAGTGTCAAAAAAACTTCTCATGCAATCACTAAAAGTAGCCACCATGTTCCACTGGCACTGAGCATGGTGTTCCATGGTCGTCCATGCTGGCTATCTGACAACTGGGGCAGTATCGCCCTCATCAGCATCCCACAAACAAGTCTAGACAGATAAATCTCAAAGCCGCCTTCCATATGAAATAATAATAATAGCATTTATAGAGCGCCTTTCACCCGAGGGTCACAAAGCGTTGCACAAGGCTGCGGAGAGAACGACATGTCAAAAACAACAGAGAACGGAAAATCAGCAACCATTTTTTTGGGGGGTTTTTCTAGGTACTCGTTTGAGGCCCAGTCGACCTAGGGGTGGCCCATGACCGGTTCGGAAAATTGTCACTGGTGTTGGCCGTGAGTGGGATTCGATCTCGGGTTGCCAGGTTTTGTAGCCCAGCGAGCTAACCACCGAGACACCACTCCGGTACACACGCACGCACAAGCGCGAAGACAAATGGAAACGACACGCGCGTGGGCACGCCGGTCACAGCAAAAAGCGCCTGCCAATCAGCCGACAAAACAACATCATCCGAGGCGACGGGTTTGCTAATAGTGCGACTTAATTAAGCCAATGGGGTGCGGTGGTGGTGTAGTGGCGCCCTATGAACCTGGCGACCTGAATTTGATTCCCGCTTATGACTAACATCAGTGGTGAATGAATATCTGAACCGGAACCTGGCCCTTTTCTACCATCATACTAACCACCATGGTGAGGTTTAGTCAAACAACACAACCACAATGACCTGGTATGCAGAGGCCTTCAACCACTAGAAGATTGACAATGGGGGGTGAAATATTGTCATTATAATGAAGTCACTGCACAGACAACAACAGAAGCCTGGCGGTGTGGCAAAAATTATGCTTTCAAGTACCTTCTTGACAGCTTCAATAGCACCGAAATATGGAAAAACTAAGTCTCAAGCACATACCGTGTGACGTAGAACTATTCATGGGTGATCGACAATTAACGTTCACTCTAGGAATGGTATAAATATAACAAACTTTTTGGCATGGCTTTGTTGCTCGGAATAAACGGACGAGAATATATTTAGATGGGAAAGGAAAATGTACTTTCTCTGGGTCTATACATCACCGGGTTTTTAGCGCCCGGGTAAAAACTGCACGCAGGTTGCATTTTTCTTCCACGGCTACAAATTAATGGGATCATAAATACTGGGCACGGGTAGGCACGGAACAAAGCACCAGTGTAGCACGCGCGGCGTTGTTGCTACACCCATTTGAATACGCATTGTTTACTTGACCGGCAAGCGAACAAATATGAAACATAAGCCGTACTGGCAAGTTCTTCGGTTTATACAAATGCCAAAGAGAATAAAGAGCAGTCTGATCCTCCCTAGTTTTGTTTGGAAATTTAACCCATGTCAGATGGTATCTGCCAGACACGCACCGCACGACCAATGAAAATGCACCAAACTTAAGTCGCCTCTTCCCATGAAACACTGGTGTTGGGCGGGGACGT